>CABEEJ010006298.1:0-29648 GCA_901482245.1 Timema douglasi
CAATATGATAAGGTGACGTCACCGAACACACCTACAGACTACCAGTCATAATTACTGGCTCAGAGTACGTCATTGAAACGTCAGGGACATAATTACTGGCTCAGAGTACGTCATTGACCGAACAAAGCTACAGACTACCAGTCAAACATCTGCTACACACACAGATGCTGGTTCAGGGTTTGACTCATTGCCTATAATTCATTCAATGTGACGAAATCACATGTGACGTCACCATAAACACAGGTTTTTTTCGTCATAATTGATGTCGGGTTTACGTCACCATACGCCAAGGTTTGGCTCACTTCCGGAACAAAGTCTGGCTATTACTACTTACATATAATACAAAAACAGCCAATACATAAAAAATAGGTTTTTATGAACATCAACATTTTTGGTCTTTAATTCGTATGTATCTAATGTATCAAGTTGTTAAATCAGTCAATAATTCATATAGCTCAAATATTTAATTCTTACTTCTTTTCATCCCAACTAATTTTATTGATAACCTACTTATTTCATTCCTAGCCCTATAGCTTAAATTTTATAAAACCAAATTATAATATCATTTTTACCTTTAAAATATATTTTATTGATCTTTATTTAATACATTTCAATTTTTTTAAATTGGTTTTGAAATGACTTTAATAATTCATAATAACAAATATTATTATCATGTTGTATAGTAATAATTGTTAGCTACAAGATATAATTTCGGACTTAGGTGTTCTTTTTGTCTTATTTTATTAGATTCTAACATGTACATTCTAAACTGCAATGGTTGTTTGGACAAATATTAAATGTTCTATAATTTCAGTTGTTATTTGTATGTACACATGCTTATTTTTGACTGCTGTAATTGATTAGCAATATTTAAAACTCAATAAGACAATATTATATTTTACTAATATTATCATTGACCAACCTCTCACAAGATAATATCAACAATATTTTACTCCGGTCATGTCGAAGGCTAACAATCGTCGTGACCTGATGGGTGCGTTATTCTTTAGACTTTGATACACGCAAACTATTGAGTGTTGGCGTATCCTATCTCTCTATATATAAGAAACCAAACCACTCACGTTATTCTGGTTTATTTCAGTAGGAATACTAATACTCGATGACCTAGTTAGTTAAGAGACAACGCTCCCAGTATGTGTAACTCCACAACATGCAATAAACCCCTCCTTTATTCTTATTCAAAGGGATTTTAATTTCAACCATACAAATTAAATTAAACCGTTATTTATCTACAAATAAACTTAGCTGAAAGTTAGGAAAATCTAGGAGATCTGGTTTCATGTATTCATACGCCTAACCTTATTATTGAAAGGTCTATATGTTGAGCATTTGTTACTTTTGGCAGTAAAAGCTTTCACACTTTTTTTCTCTTGATCTTGGTGGTCTTAGGGTGAAGTGCTCACGACAGGACCCGATGCTCAATGGTTCAAACCCAGCCGATCTCGATGGATCTTTCTTGACCGATAAAAATAATTCGTATCACAACTTTTTTTGTAGCGGAAGTAAAGCCGTCGGATTCATGTCGATTCTGTCATGGAAGGTGTGTGAAATTACTTTGGCTGAAAAATTGGTGGGCCCTTTAGTTATCGCTTGTAGACATTTTCTGGTGCTGATATAATGAGTCAGTTCAAAAAGTGCACGTTAAATACCCCAAATAATTGAAAAAATACACTAATTTATGTTTATATATATCAGTATTAATGTTTTTTTATATTATTGGCATTTGAAATTATGAAAATTTCCATTTGGTTATTATATCTCTCCACCATTAGCATTTTACTGGCAAAGACACTTATTTATTAAATTTTATTTCAGCACTGCGTTTTACTACACGTTCTTGTTACACAAATATTTACTAATTACTTTAAGGGATTAAGGATTAATTAAGAGAATGTGTACCTACATGGAGGAAAAAAGAATGAAAAAATAATAAAGAAAAGTTACACTCAGGACATGCTAGCAGGATTCGAACCGAGATCTACCCATCATCAGCAATCAAGGCCATCAACAGCCGATAATATCAAGAAGGTTGGTGCAGAAGTATAGAATAAATTCTGAATATTAAACACATCTAGAAGCAATCTGAAGTGCTTTTTATGGTAACACAACCTCCTAATTTGTACTTGTGCCTTAATTTTGTTATGGTTTGAACCATAAATAAATCTATATAATTTGTTTTCATTAAATTTAAGATGGTGTTTGACTACGGCCTTGTCGGCAGTGCAGTCTATTGGGAGAGCGACGCCTTAGACCATTCGACAACTAAAGTGGTTGATAGAGCGTTTTGTGCCAACCATAAAATAATTCTGTCATGTCCATAAGGTCACATTGTTTATTACGTCCAATGTTTTAATGGTTCGTGCTAACGGGACTGTACGTGTGACCAGAAAGCCATTATCATATTGTTCGTGACGATGAATACAGGTAGCGTCTAAAACCGAGCCTTGCAATCGAACGTTTCAGTAATATCGTGAGTGATGATAGAATATTGATGAGGTTGTTAATTTTAATGAGTTTGTCTGGTACTAGGAGTTTTAGAGATTTCATTCCAATATTGCCTGTTCGGCGACATCTTGCGTGCGGGACAGAACGGAGGTAGGAAGGTACGGTGTGTTATCATGCCACCACAAGTGCACTAAGGACTCAAGCATTTCTGATCCGATATATCGGTGACCGTGAAGGTCAGGGTTTGAATCCCCTCCAGGTTGTACTGGTGGTGTTTTATCCAAAAATAGTTTTATACAATTCCTCAAAGTGGATGCAACTATATTTCCTCTTATTTATATCTTATGGTCCTGCACCATTAGTGTAAATATGTATATGGCCTCATCCAGGTAGTAAGACTCGGAGATGAGGTCCAATTTTAATAGGAATGCCCTTATCTGACAGCTCTACATGACAATATATCTATATTTAGTATTCACTCGTCAAATCATGTGAGTTGTGGCTGTCACTTCTGTAGATATTATCTATACCTGTAAAATAACGATAATATTGAAACTGGCAAATTGGATCTGAGGAAAAAGGAGAACACATAGATGTTTCACATTAAGAGAAGAAATAGCTTATTGAGTGAGGAAGGGAGGAGGGAATCAGAGTACGTCGAGTGCAACTGAGGTATGATCTCAAAAAAGGAAAAAAAAAGAGGTTTTGAGGAGATAAAGGAAGCTGCTTATAGGACAGGCTGGAGGAGTCAGTTTAGGAACGGGATCTAATTAGTAGAATTACAGAATTGTTACTACTACTACTACTACTACTACTACTACTACTACTACTACGACTACTACTACTACTACTACTACTAATAATAATAATACAATGATTTTCTTTCAATTAAACTTAAATTAATTTAATTTTCATTTATTAAACTACCAGCCAACAGTTGAGACCTTCAACAAGCTAGCATTGATATTGGAGGTGATGGCTTATATCGAGTTTATATTTCAAGTATGATAAAATTTGACATTTATTCCATGTTCTGGGGACCCAGGCGAGTATGAGAAGTCATGTTGTCGATTCCGGGTGTAGTCGACAACCCGTGGGTTGATAGGTAGTTCAATGTATTTTACAAATACCAACAGTTACTCAATGTAGGGAACTTATTCTATATAAAAATAATGTGTTAGCTAAATGAATATTGTTTGATAAATTAACAAATTAAAATTCAACAGACAAAATTTATTTAAATTAAAAAAAAAGAGTATTTAACTTTTAATAGTGGTTAGTCTTCAAAAGAATGTCATTTACCTTAAAATGGAAAGTTAAATTCAATTAGCTTCTTCACCGTTGTCTTTTACGTCAGTAATTAGTTCGTTGATGTTGAAGTTCTTGCAGCCGTTAAAATGACAGGAACAAAACTCACAGATCCTAGTTTTGCTCGGATTACAAACACAAAAACTTTTCAAACATACATGTTGACACTTGCATGAGAGATGCAGATTTTATTATACGTACTGTTTCAATAGATCATTATGTTACCTTAAGAATATGTAGCGTAGCCAAAGCCCAATAAATCAAGGGGCTCAATTATCCATGAATTTATTTCTATTTGAACCATATAAAACAACTAATTTATAAAAGTATAATTTTGTGGCATATTAAAAGCATATGAAGTTAATATGACCACATATTTTAACAATATACTTAAATGATAATTTTTCAACAATTTAATAATGATATATGAAGATTTTACTAAAAATGTTATTATTTAAGTTAATGAAAAGGAAATAATTATTGCTGATAGCAAAACTAATTCAAATGATAAAAAAAACAAGAATAAAATAATCCAACTATAAAGGCAAAATGAAAATTGATTATGATGTCCTTTTCTGTATGTGTAATTAAGTTACTTTAAACATTTTGGACAAAAGAACAAGTCCTTTGCTTCCTTGGAAAGGCCAACACATTCATCACGAACATAAATTTCACAAATTTCACAAAGTCTTATATATTTACATCTTCACAACTAACAACACAATGCCAGCTCTAGGTTTTTTTGATGAAGTCTTTTATTTAGTTCTAGATTAGCTTGGGTACAGTCTTCACATTTCTTGTTGGTAGCTTGTTTGTCGTCCTTATTGTATTTCTTACCTTCAAATAAAACGTTCTTCAATATCACACCACGACTGTTGATTGTAGGTTTCACAACTCACGTAGCCTCCTTTTAATTTTTCGCAGGTAGAACAGGTAGAAAAAGTATTGTGATCGTCAAAAATATCGAAATCGAGATTTTGATGATTTCGACGTTTCATGACCCCCCGAATTCGATTTTTTTTTTTTAATTTCATTTTGTTTGTTTAACTGTCTGCCTTACCTCTAAATAGGCCTAACATATTTTACAGATTGGTCTAAACTTTGTATATATGGTTATCATTGAGCTGTCCCTAGGGGTTTTTGTAATTGGATATCTAAACCTAAAATTAAGGGTAGTTTACTGAAGGTGAAAAAGAGATAAAGTCTATTTTCTCAAAATCGGCCATAACGATTTTGATAAAATCTCATTTCTAGACATTTCTAATTATTCTAAAGAAAATGGCGACTCTCATTATTTATTCAAAATGACCTTAAGTGCTCCGGTCAGTTGCGTAAATTAACATTTTTTATCATATCTCCGTAAATATTTGATATATTAAATTATTTATCATTACATATATGTAGGTCTATCTATAATACAAATATTTCATTTGAATCATATATTCTTATAAAACTAATAACTTTCAAGCTCTACGCATATATATATATATATATTAATTTTTCGAACACCAAAGGTGAAGTATTGCAACCGTAAAAACAAATCTAACATGAAATGATGATGGATGTTGACTTCTAATGACCACCAGAGCTCTAATAAGTGCTCTTTGCAATGCGGTCTGTCTGTGCGTCTGTTTAAACTTAAAATTAAAAGTAGTTAAAAAAAGGGAAAAGAAAAAAAATATTTTCTCAAAATCGGCTCTAACGATTTTGATTAAAATTCGTATATAGGCGTTGATTAAGATTATAAATAAAATGTATATTTTCATTTTCCTATGAATGTGAATTTAGGGTACTTTACAGAAGCAGAAAATTCCGTGTCTCCGCAAATGTTCGAGATTCAAAATAACATATCATTAATAAATTGTAGTACTATTAAAAATAAAAACTTTTAAATTAAATATATTTTTATAAAACTAAAATTTTCCGAGAAATTGGCAAATATATTTATGCAATTTTCTGAGCTTTAGTTGTAAAAGATACTACTTAATTTTTAACGCAATAATTTTCCAATGCCATAGGGTGATTAAATATAAGTAAGTCTCAGAAAATGTTTGTGTTGTTTTTCCATAAACCTCTTAGAATATATGTCTTACAACAATGATCTATCTCAATTTTAGACTCATTAGTCAATATTTCATTTTTTATTGGTCTAAATTTGCAAATGAGGTGTTTAATAGCAATGCGATTTCATGAAGATTTAAAACACCTGATAAAATATCAAAAATTATAACCATAAGTTGAAATTTAAATTAAAAGTGTTGACTCTTGTGGACCCAACATTGATCTTTTTTATGGGTCCAAACATACAATAGAGGACATTAAATTTTTAAAAATACAATTATAAAATTTAAAACCATAACTCAATAAATGTTTTACATAAATATAGAACAATTTATGGTTGGGTTTGCCAGTGGATATTATTTCGTTTCACATACCATATTAAGAATTTTGAGTAAATCTCTCAATTTTTAAACAATAGAACGAGAAAGTTTGTGTGTAGTTCCATACAATTTATTTTTTATCGGCACCGACAGCAAAGAGTTCGAATATTGTGTAAGATCTAGAGAAGTTAAAACTTAATCTTCAAAATAAGTGCTAAGATTTTAAAACAATTTCAGATATTATATGTATTTTTAAATTATGCATTAGTTAGTCTACTATAAGTTTTTGGATCACAATTTAATCCAATAAATGGTAAATACCTAAATTTAGTTTACGAATTGGTCACCATTCAATGTGGTTAAATTTGTATACTAAAAATAAAAAAAACTAGTTTATAGATTCCCCATACAGAGGATAGGTACACCTGTTGAATATATAAATGTAATATGTTAACACTTGATATATTTTGATAAAGGCAATAAAAGCTGTTTGTTTTATCTAAATATTTATTCTCAGTGTTAACCTTTAGGTAGGCATGTTTGGATAATATTTAGTGTTTTGGATTATGAATGACAAAACGAGTATTGCTCGTTGTTATGATTAGCTACCAAACAAATAGAATAGATGCGCTGAGCACATAATCAGTGTCAGCATTTCTAAGGGTGAAACCAAGGCAGGCGGCAGAATAAAGAGTGGTGTGTCCAGTTACCGGGGTTTACCATTCACCATCTAGTCTCTAGGGGCCACTCTGCCCGTTTCGGGGGCTACGTGGACTAGTAAGCCAGCACAACAGTACTTGTATTTGAGGGCCACCGTTTGATCCCAAGGTATTGGGGTTCGGAGAACATGTAGAATCAACTAGAGGTCTGACAAGCCATTGGTTATTCCTTGTAATACTTCATTCTTTCCAAAGGTTCCAAATAATTTTTCTAGCTTTTTTATTTATTTCCTATATCACTATCAACATCACATTTGTAATATACATAGTAGTAATAATAAAAAAAAACATAAATACACAGTCGAACGTCACTGACAAACCCAGACCATCCTATATCCATTGGTTTCTCCCCCCTCCTTAACCTTGGCCGTAACGCAACCTGAAAAGATTTAGGCACACAAACAAGTAACTAAAGGGAGTTGGGGTGACACTAGGGATTTTTTTTTGTATTTTACTAAACACGTAAACGCAATGCATGTGAATGATACAAATCTGTTTTGAAAATGTTTATGCTCGACATAATTTTTTTATTTCTGTTATATTTTTTATTTATGTCTTGTATTAAATTGAGTAGACAAAGAAACCAAGATGTAGAAATGTGTCAATTGTAATAAAACATTTATTAAATTCATCTCAAAACTTCTTTTCTTAGCAACGCTTCCTACAACCTGTTGGGGCTATACGCTTCCCTACTCAGTTAATCAATATAAGCAGAGGTCGTGGTCACGTGTTTTAAGTTATTAGGTTGCAATAGACTGGGTCAATGGTATTGGGATACTGAAGTTTGAATCTCAATCGGGTGAAATGAGAATGTTTTAACGGTTGGTCATTTTTTTTTCTTTATGTGTGGGAGTACTTTCTATGAACTGACCTTCAAAATATTTAAGCATTAGCCATTAATAACTTAATTTTCAAGCTTACTAATAAAATTATTCATAATTAGTCTCATTGTTTATGTTAGAATAACCAACTTCGGTGGCCGCATAGTCAAAGTTGTCACTCTAAAATAATAATAGACAACTGATTACCGGTAGATCAGGTTTGGATATCGGTCGGGTGCTCTAAGGGTAGTATTTCCTAAAATTATTTCACTCTCTCCACACTAATGGGGAGAAATTTCCTCTAAATTCAACTCCTTTCATTTCTAACCCATTAGCCTAATTAGTACATAATCATGTAGCCCGAACGGGTTGTAAGATGTGGTGCATTCTTTTTAAAATAATCTAATTAAAAACATAAAATATCAAAAACTCACAAACAATATATAAATGGTATATAATAGGCTATAAAATCATTCACTTAATCTTTATAGACTTTTTATAATATTCAAATAGTTATTTAAATAAATATAAGTGCCAGCCCTAAGACATTTGCGACCGTTTTGTAGTCCTTTGAAGAATATTGGATGATTTTTATAGCAGTTATTCGAAATAAAATATTTAATAAAAGCACTAAATATAATGGAATAATTTTATATACATTTTTCTACCTTTTAGTGTGTAACAAATAATCTGAAATATTCTTAATTTTGTGTCAATGAGGCCACAGTGATGTCAAAATTCACTCAACCTGTTAAAAACTAACGTTCCTCCATGATTGTATTATAGATGCGCTAGACATTCGGCGGAAAATTTAATAGGGCCTGCTTCTATTCTGTATGTGAGCAATAATAAATACCTTGATGCGGTTAAGTAACAATCCATTTGTCAATTGTCCCCTGCAAGCAAGCAAGCTAGAACACACGGATAGGAACTACCGGAAATTAAGAATAATTTAATAATATGACAGACTAGACCCTTCCCCCTCCCCCCCCCCAGGCATTATTATTTTCAACACACATATTGAAGAATCATCATAGACTCTACCATAAAATATGAGCTACTATCGACATTTTTATGAGGAATAAATTAAATTTTCAAAATAAAATATAACCTATGTTACTCGCTGATAATGTAGCTTTATATTGATTGAAAGAAGTTTTTAAATAGGTCCAGTAGTTTTTGAGTTTATCCATTACAAAAAAAAAATCAAATTTTTCCTTATTATAATATTAGTATAGAATAACTGTAAACCTCTTTTAACAGTTAACTAACATTTTAGGAAGAGTGATGGGAAAATCAGCCAAGAAGTTTAACAGTCATTAACAAAGTTTGTTTGTTTTATTTAGTACCAAACAGAAGACAAATACAAAAATAGAGCAAAATATAACAAAATGGCGTGAAGCGCTTATCCTCTCAGATTTTAATAACTCTATTGAGATAAAGGAATTAATTGACATTACAATATCTGAAAAATAGGAAAAGAAACACATAGTTATAGTAGTGGATGAATTGAGAGTTCCAGCACACTTTCTCCAATAAGGTTTAACATTGATCCTCACCGCCCCTCGTGTAGAGATCCTCACCGCCCCTCGTGTAGTGATCCTCACCACACCCCGTGTAAGGAAGATCACTTTCTCCTGGATGCCCGATGCTAGTGTCTCCTGATGGTGAGGGATAGTAGCTCTAGTACGTCGTTACGTTCCAACTTGACCTTGACGCTGATAGGTTGAAATTTGTCACGTGACCACGCCCCCTCGCTCTCTGATTGGCTGCTATAAATAGCCTCCTTCCCCACCCCTGACCTACTTTCACCCTCCTCCTACCCCCTCCTGACCTCCCCACTACAACTCCCTACCCTGACATGTTAGTTCTTGATGATTAATTATTAATGATTGCTAGTTAATTATTGTTAATTAATTAATTAATTGGTAGGATAGAACTGTTGGAGTTTTAAGGCGTTGTAGTTTTTTAGGAGGAGCATAAGACAGAGGCACGAACCTCGCGCTATGGATGTTGGAGTATAATGAACATTGGCTCTTCTTTCATAAGGCTCTATCCCGGAACAAGCAGCATGAACCTCGCGCTATGGCGATCGGTGGTAGAGTATGGTAATTGGTTCACCTTCTTTGAGACTCCCCTCCTTCTTCGCAACCCTGGCGCTAGTCTACCGGGTCGACAAGTCAAAAATAGATCGTGACCTAAACAACCTTTGGTTTTCCTGATGACGTAAATTACCTTAAGAAGAACAATACTATTGATTTTTGATCTTCGAATTAAACAAAATAAAATACAATGTAGCCTTTTATCAAGAAAAAGATATATCGTCAGCAAACATAAAATATATAAAGTCAACAAAACTGAATTAACATAGCATTTATATCATTATCTGAGGCATCATTCACAATTATTTTCCTCCTTCAAGAATTGCTGATAGTTGAACATCCAAACAAAGGCCATTCCAATATTTTCCGAGAATTACCGAACATTCAGTCGTACCAAATGTTTGGATATTTTAAAGTTAACATCATTTATAAATAATAAATCACAAAAATTTATACCCTATTTCTTTATTATAAGAATAAACACATGAAAAGAATCTAAACAAACATTTTATAAAATAAAACAAACAATAAATAATTCCCGAGTCAAACCAGCCCACATCAGCGACATATGTGATGTTTAATAGAACTTCATTATGACTGTGGTTTTTGTGGTTTGTCCGAGTGGGATGTTAAAAATTAAGCTAAGTAAACCATTACCATTATATTCTGCTAATATTTCTCTATTGTTAAAGGCTTAAGCATTATTATTTGTGACTGTTCGCTCATGAATTATTAAATCATCACATTGTTGTGGATTAGGAAACCACTTATATGCAATTATTGTCTTGGTGACGAATGATGTTCCATTGCAATTCTTTCCTTTAAAGTATTATAAGAAGTCCATTTCCGGTTTATAACGTCATTGTTAGAATACATTTTTATTTGTTAAAATATTCATAGAATGTTGGAGTATTAAGCGATCACTAATGTTAGTGATAACACTTCCATTTTCAGATTAGTGCACACAATTTACTATTAACTATTTAATAATATTCCACACTCCACAAAAGTAAAAAAACCTGATGTTAGCAATCAAATGATACTCACATTTGTAGTTTTCGTACAGACACACGTTATTATATTTTATATATATCATACATTACTGTTTGCATATACATCTTAAGAGTAACATATTTCTGCATTGAAACAATAATTACAGTAAAATCTGACGTATTTACACTAATAGAGTTTTATTTATTTTTCTCATAAAGAAGAAATATTGAAATTGTAAATACTTTCACTTACTCTAATTTATTATGAATCTTAGTTTTTAATGTGCCCCCTAAAACAAAGATTGGGTATAACTACTCTTTGTGAGCCCATATTTATTTGACCATATGCCGGTCCCTGGAGGTACTGCAGCTAGAGCTAGGCAATTTTTTTTACGACAAATTAAATAATTATATTGAAGTTATATAAATAGTATTACCTTACAACCCATTCATTATAATCAATCTAAAATGTCTTATTTATTTGAACATATATTTCGAAAATTTTTGGTTTTATAAACAAAAATTTCAGATAAAATTTATTTTATATTTATTTTTACTAAAACGGTAAATGAAAATGTTGCCAATATAGAAAAAAATATTTTTTTTTTGCTGTAAGTTCTTAAAAGTATTTTCTGGTGTATTTAGATAAATTGTATTAATTAGAACTATGCTGTGATACAAATTTTAATCAAAATAATTGTTAAAGCAATTTTTAAGGAAATGTGTTTTTTTTCCTTTCACACATAAATGAACTAACCTTAATTATATATGCATTCTAAGGGAGAAAAAATTGTTTGGAGCGAGTTATTAATGAATGGGTGCTGAAAAGTGTGGTTAGAAAGGGAATTGAAAATGTAAACGTGAAATAAGCGTCGTACATTGATTTGGGCATGTTTAGAGGATTAGTGTAGATCATCTGACGAAGCTAGTATATGAAGTTAGAGTGTGTGGATCAACAGGAAGGGGTAAGCCATTTAATACGTGATTAGATTTTGGGAATGAATATGTGAACAAGAGAAACATTAATATTTTTAACTATAAAAAGAGCATGTATAACTTGGCGTATTGATGCAGTTGAAGCGAAAGGAGTAAACTAGGTTAGGTAAGTGTGGAGGATGGATTGAGGAGGGATTAAGTACGGAATATTTTTGTAAATTATATGTACAGTTTCTTCCCTACCTCATAAGTGAACGGCGGGACTAGTACATATGTATAAAAATTATTTTAATAATTTTGAATATATTTAGTATTATTCAACAATATGTAAATTTCAAAACTCCCATATATTGTTTTTTTACCTGGTTATTGGTTGTATGGATACGGAAACAATCTTGAAAAAACGAATTACCATTTCCACTAGAAAAATGATACTCGCGATACTCAGTCCAAACACCAAAATGATAAACACCGCTTGAAGGTGGTCAAGTGTGAGAACAACGGGGTAGTTTGATCCACGACTGTTCTTGTTAGATATTAGCATATTTTCATTGAGATGTTCTTTATTCCAATGTTGGATAAATCCAGCTTCATTCAAACGAACAATGATATCGTTAAACTTGATCAAGAAGGGAGAATGGCTCTCGACACTTTGGAATATACTCAAAGTTGAGCAGTAACATTCTTCCACAATATGAAGCAATGCTCGGCCGTTGCGGAAATATTCTGGTTTAGAGATCAAGATTATTCCTTCGTATTTGAATGTAAACCTACTAATGTTTCTGCTAGAAACAACCAAACTTAAGGCTTCATCGTCATCATCGATGTATAAGAGCTTCATTATCAATTTCTGGAGAAGCTCGTCTGTTAAATCCACGGTCTTTTCAACATCTGAAATACCACTTAAGCCATCGAGTAATACTGATACTCTTAGATCAGAATCAGCAACTTCCATCAGCGTGTTCATATCTGGTAAATATGTGGGGACAGTGAGGTAACTATATAATTTACCTGTATAGGTGTTATTCATGATCAAGTTGAATATCAATATACATATAATGACAAAACGTTGATGGAATAAAGAAGTCAGTGAATTCAGTAGACCCTGCTAACGACATGCGAAATGCGTCCAAAAATACATGGTTTTGTAATTTAATAGGCCTTTCAATTAATTCAAAAAAATATAACGCCCTCCAAATTATGGCCATGAATATATTACTACTTACAAACATGAGCCAAATTAGTGTAGAGAAAGGCAATATTAAGCTCATGTATTTTGGAACCGCTAAAGACTTAGGTACGATAATTGTGACGCAGTCTTGATCGAAAGGGTATGTTGACCTGTGTATTTTGTAGTATAAACACATAGTTGAAGCAGGATTTAAACCTCTTGATAATGTTGTGTCTTCCTTATTATTTAGTTTATCATAATCTTCATAGTAAGAAATATTTGCAACTAAATTCAATTTTTCTATTATTGCATTGAATACTTTCCCATTTGGTCCAGCTAAAGGGACACTTTCATTGGACTCTTCTTCATAATCAAAAAGTAGTGGGTGAGAGCCTCCAATTGGGGCTTCTATTAAAAACCCTTTGGCATCTCTAAGTTTGTCAGTAAACATTTTGTTCTTGTTATCATTTGAAAATTCACTAAATACATCTACATAATTAACGTATTCAGTAAATGGATTGTAGCTCAATGATCTAATTACTAGCCAATTATTGCTTGGGCTTATGTTGTTGACTTCACCTTCCAAAATACTAAGATTCAAAAAAATTACTTCCATATTCAGAATGTTGAACCTATCCCAACAGTCTTTCAACATTTCAATAATTTCTTCTGTCCCTTCTGTTAGAGGTGCTGTGATGACCAATAGGAAGAAAGATTGAGGGCTCCAAAATGCTGATTTCTTCCAATGGTGGTCTGCAAAACATTTTTCACCAGTTGTATTTCTAAATATAATAAAACCGACACTGTTTTCCACATTATCATGACGAATAAGTTTGGTGAAATTATTTTCTTGTGAATGATTGTGTAAAGATACCACTTGAGTGCACTTAGAGTTGTGGACAGTTCTTAACACGTCATCAAAAACTTCACCACGGGAGTCACCTTCGTGGTCTGTAATAATAAAGTAGTATTTTTGTAGGAAATATTGATTGATAATGTAATTAATACTTGAAGTAAAATTAGATACGATTAAACGTTGTACCAAGGACGAGGTATGGATTTCGCCTTTGGAATTAAAATTAAACGTAGTTACTGTAATTATAACAGCCAATAAAATTCGATATTGTAACATCTGAAAATGGAAAACAGGAATTAATAATTACAATAAACTTTAAAACATTGGATGTTAATTCAGAGTTAAAATAAAAAATAGTGCTCAACTTTGACTAATCCTATTTCTGTGCATTTACATTGATAGGGTGTATTAGACTTAATGTACCTGCATCTTTCGTCAAAAGAGAGTATAAATAATCCACTTATATTCAGCTGGAAATATAGCCCCGATTTATTCATTATTAAAAAATCAAAGAAAATAAGACTGACGGTTTAATCCCCGTGAACATTGGTCATTGGTTTGTTATCAGCCTAAGTTTCCCAAATATATGATTGACATTTTAAAAAGATAATGATATTATACTAGTTGCATTTAAAATATTACTTCCTAATATTTAAACTAGATTAAATTATTAATCAATCATATAATATATCTTTAATGAACTTGAACCAAACTATATTGCCCGACGGAAGTATCAATTTTGTACTAGAAAATATTTTTTCAATTTTTAAACCTTTATTTCATCATAATATAAAATAAGTTTGGTTTGGCCCATTTTATTAATTTGTTTATTTAGAGTAAATTACAAATTTATCATAATAAACTTCAAACTAAACTGTTCTAGATGACAGTAATATTAATCAATTTACTTAATTAATATACTACATTAGGAACTCTATATGACAAGTGAATGACACCTAGCCCTATATTGAAGTAACAGTATCATTTCCACCTCATTACACACTTCTCTTTCAGGTCCATTCTAATTCTATCCTCCCATCTGTATTTTGTTCTTCCTTTGGATATCTTCCCATTGGTTTTGCCTATAAATACCCTGAGGACGGTTCTAAATTCTTCCATTAGCGCTGCATGTACTCCCCACTATAATCTTCAAGATTGGATTATCCTAACAATGTATTGTGATGAGTACAGGGTATGTAACATATTATGGGTCCTCCTCCACAATATTCTATATTTTTATGCATTTTACTCACGTATATTAAGTGAAAATAGAATGAATCACCAATATATTTTTCAAGTTTGCTTCAATTTTTGAACCGTAAAAAAATACAATAAGTCATATATATGGTTTTTATCTACTGGTGTTACATAATGTCTTGTTTTAAATAAATTACTCTCTGAAACATCTAGAAGCTCCTTTATCTCTTAATATATGACTTTATCAGTGAATCAACAATAATTATATTACTATTTGACAAGGTGTTTTATCACACCTTTTGAACCAATTAGTATTTAACAATCAAAACTGCTACACAATCATGTAATCTATTTTCGAATTTTTCTTTTATATTAATACACAATTTTTGAGAGGACCTTTCAATTTAATATGATTAAAAACAAAATTAATATGCATAATATATTATAAGGATTTATGGTTTGTTTGTGAATTTCAAATGTAAGAAAAGTAAAGTGTTTTATTAATACGAAATAAAATTGTAAGACTAGCTTAGTTTTTAGGTATTAGATGATTTATTCCAACAAATGTAACATATGATAATAAATACTAACCCAAAATTTGACTAAAAGTGGCCACTGGGGTAAACCTAACAAATATATGCTCAGAAAAATCATAAAAATCTTACAAAACATACAAGACTATATAAGATAACAAAATAATTAATGTGATTTTGAATTATGTTTTCATGAAGACTAATTTTTCAGACTCTACAAAACGACTTCTAATGTTTATTACGTGTTTTATTATGACTTCAATGCAATATTTTCTTTTGTGTAGCTATTATTATAACTATAGAACATTAATATAAATTTTCTTTGAATATTTCCTCGTATCTAGGTCTTTTTCTTTTTAATGTTTTTGAGTCTATTCCAAAAATCTTATTACACGATAGTAAGTGCTTTTGTTCACTATGTGACAAGAGTATTTTATGACCACATAAATAATGGTTAAGCAATGGAATAGTATAATATTACATCAAACTATATTAATATTAAACGATCAAATAATATCAATATTAACTTATCATTAGCTTAAATTGCTTTTAATTGAATTGAATATAAAGTTTTGAAGATGTGGTCAATTATACTATTATAAATATATTGAGACAAATCTTTAATCTAAAGTGTAACTTTTTACAAGTATTCAATATTGAAAATATACATACATTGTGAACAATATTAAATTTTGGATTTCGTACATCCCTATCCTTTAAGTTAATGATATTAATTCATAGTGTAAATAGCTATTCTAGTTCAGGAAATCGAAGAAGAAACCATTAATCAATATTTGCTAGCCACAGACATAAAATTATTAATAAAATACAATATCCTTAGATAACGGATGCACCTTTATGACAAACTTTCTTTACCGATGACTCCCTACTTACATTCTATATATTTAATCATATCAACAAGTCCACTCATGTCAAAATCACCACAAATAATACATAATATTTACCTGCATTATCAAGAGAGTATTCACTCAACAAATATAGATCAAATAATAACGATAAAGACTGAATACAATAGAAACCATCCAACAGCGAATAACAGTCCGCCAGTTAACTTTGTTATAAAAATACGTTCGGGTATTTAGTAAATAATCACATGGTATTGATCAATTAATAAATTAATTACACAAAATTGTAATATAACTAGTTAAAAATAAATATTTTCGTGTCTTTGTGATTAGATGGCATTTAAAAGCATTGATGATGCATTTATTTTTCCATTATTCACGCGAGATTAAAAGGTGACATGCCAGTTCCAGACGTGTTGGACGTGGACTGAGGTTGAAGAGAACACAATAAATAACTGATATTCACAGCGGATGTGAGTGCTTAGGAGGGGAGGAGGGGCATGCGGCGACATTTATCATCAAGTATGTATGTGTTTTAATCATGGGATGGTTGCATGTGATAAACTCCATATTCATTATTTTGTACTGTCTATTGAATTGTTAGACACTTAGTTAGGCATGTTTGAAAGTTCAAGCAGAAGATTTCGTTCTTTGTCTTGTTTCTATTTATTTTTTAATTTAGTGTATATCGCTTTATAATGTTAAAACCTAGGAGTGTTATAAGTTAATGCAGTACAGTAGGTTCATTGTATATTTATATGTTTGTTTTCCATTACAATGTGTTTTTTGATACTCAGTTAATTTTATGGTGCAATTGAGTGCTTGGAGACAATTATTCAAGTCCTTGCCTTTTCTTAAAATTTAAAAATACTATCAATATTCTGGTCATTTGTAATTGTTTTATTTTACTTCCCTTTTGGCTTGGTTCCTCCTCATCACAATATAATTGCCATTTTTGGAAAGCAGCTTCACAGGCGTCTTCTTTCAGTGTCTGCACGAGCTTTATAATATCAGTCTGTTTCTTCCTCATGCGTGAGTTGAGCTTGTGGTTACATCCTTCCTAGGCATTGTTCGTTCGATGCCTCGGACCTGCGACATTCCACGTTTTGATAGATAAGTTGTGATTCTGTAGCCACTGGTCAGTGAAATAGTCCAAGAACATTGTTAATCTGTTATCTTAAGGAGTATCAGCCACGATAATCATTAATCCTTAATCCATGTAGTATTGAGGTATTAAACATAATGTAGTACACATCTTTAGCGTTTTGCGAACAGATTCATTGTTTTGAAATCTAAAGTCAATCTATATGCTTGAATTTTTCACCATAGGGACTGACTAAAATTAAACATTCAGTTATTTGAATGTTTGGTAAATTCTCTATCACAAATAGTATAGGCGCAATCTCAAATTACATCTAAATATATTCTGGATTCTACTGTGGATAACAGTTTATGGATGATCGAATGAGTCCGATGTAAGTGCTCCCTCCCTTAACTGGAATCAATGCATATACTACAGGAAGCACCCTAGTTTCTTCTGTTGTGCTGCCGATATCAACATGAAAGGTTTAAATACATTTAAATGGCTGTGGACAGCTGATAAATGTACCGTCCAAAAATAATACTCCCCTATTCTACAAAATTTTTTGCTTCTTTACCTGCAAAGATGAGCATTCTCTTCACATCAACTGGTTGATCATTTTCAAGAGACAGGAAGTATCTGGTAGTGCTGTAACTAATTTATCGTTGGGATAATTCATTAAGTAAGACAAATAATTAAGTTAATAATAAGTAGATTTATTATAGAAAAACAAACTATGATATAATATTACAATAGTTATACAAGATTAATGCCAGTTGACAATTGAACGTGTAACATAAGTTCAGGAAAACAAATGAACATATCGTAGATCACTGAAAACTTTACGTTAAATGAAAGATGTGTTAACATATAGCAAGTCCAAATTATAGTATTGTCTTGCCACGGCTAGGGTAAACAAACGTCCAAGGCAGCATGGTCTAAGGCAGTAGGCAGACAGAGCCTATTCACTATCAAAACAGCTGGGCAAGAGCAAGGCTACTGTCAGTAGGGTCTAAAAGGAAAAAAAGTGAATTAATTACCAATTACCAATGAAAGCTCACTGTAAATCCTATAAGCTTAGAGTTATTATATTATATATATAATTGAGCTAACTTGCTTGATTGGGACTTAAGAATGTGCTGAAGATACATTATATAGGGAATTATATGAGAAAGGTTTGTTAATTACATTAGTAGATGGTTAGCAAACAGGCGTCAACAGCAAATAGTAATATGGCCGATCCTTTACCAATTGGTACTGCCAGAGCACTCAATAGTACATTTATACAATAACCCATTCCCTGGGGTACAACTTTATTTTAGTATACACTAACTTCTAATACTTAGTCAATAGAAGCCAACGACGGGCTAAAAGTAAAGGCACTATCTGCGTGGACCCCATTACGGAAACTAGAGGAGCTCTGCACTTTACCCACCCCAGCTAATACCACACGCAAAGAGTGCTAACAAGAGTGCTTCAATACAATGACCCAACTGGGTCCAAGAAAAATTATAGACAACCTGGTTGTAGCTATACAAAGATCAAACAACTGAGCAAGATGTCCACGGCGTCATGAGAAACAGACTAGTCATAAGGATTAAAAAGGTACTTATGGAGAAAAGTAACCTTTAAGACTAAGTCCTTATTACTTCCAAAGTTCAAGGCTCCTATATTTATGCTACGTCATATGGACATGGGATAAACCTAGTCACTTGGACTAATATAAGAAGTCTGAAGGACTTGAGAAAACATTAGAGTCACTTTGACTACACCAACAAAGTCAGAAGGACACAAAACCAAAATCTAGTCACTTTGACTGAAATAAGAAAACTAGATAAACATTATAGTCACGTCGATTATATAAACTAGGCCAAAAGTACATTATAAACATTATAGTCGACTTGACTATATAAACTAGGTCTGAAAGACATTATATCAAATTCTAGTCTTTTAGACTAGACCCATAAGTCTGATGGACTTATTAATAACGCCTTGATACTTAGAAGATCGAAGAGGATTTCCCTCGACGAAGTGGTGACATCCATGATCCAAACTTCATGGCAACCTTGTACTTCTTTAGGTGATAGAGCAGCGTTTACTTCTTCGATATTACGATGTGGTGAAGTACAAAAGTGAATCAGAGCGGTACTAATTATATACGATAAACTAGACCCATAAGTCTGATGGACTTATTAATAACGCCTTGATACTTAGAAGATCGAAGAGGATTTCCCTCGACGAAGTGGTGACACCCATGATCCAAACTTCATGGCGAGCTTGTACTTCTTTAGGTGATAGAGCAGCGTTTACTTCTTAGATAACACGATGTGGTGAAGTACAAAAGTAAATCAGAGCGGCACTAATTATATACGATATCTCTAAACAAACAGGAATAAAAAGAATAAGGCGTAAAACACAGGCAATGGGAGGGACGTAAAACAGTGAGGAAAGGAAAAGAAAGGGGGGAATGAAAAGACAGAAGTACCAAGGAACGCCGCAAGAGCAACAGCGCTCTAGGCCCGTGACTTCGATCCTAAGCCGGTCCCGCCCATTTCATCTATTGGGTGATGCAGCGAGTGGACGTGTGTAAGAGTTGCCATGCTGGTGCTCCCGCCATAATTGTCGTAATTTCCTTGAAAACATGGTGATTGTATCAGAGCCCATCCTGTTATGGTGAGAAAGTCTTGAATAATATTATTACTAAATAAATCAGTTTTAATTATCTTGTTTGTTTTCAGCTATAGTATTTTTTATAAAGATTCGTCTCGTGAGTGTTATCTAACACACATTTAGTATTTTCTTCTCGAAAGCATGGTGACTGTATCCAAGCCCATCCAGTCATAGAAAGTAGGTGTTGAAGCATATTATTCCTAATGTAATGTGCCAACCATGTAAAGTTGACACCTACATAATTAGGCTTCGTAAAAGTACGAAGTTATAATAATTATATTGGAAAAATCCAAAGAAGAGGATTAGATTTGACATATTTAATAATAATATCCTTCAAAGCCTACTGTTAACGACGTGCTCTCAATAGAAAATATTACAAAGGATTTTAATAATACATATCTGCATAAAAATACTAAACTTACAATAGTGGAATCCAAAGAAGATAATTAAAGCTAATACATTCAGGAATAATAAGCTTCAAGACTTACTCACCGTGGCTGGATGGAATCGGATAACGCCAACCTACCTTCTAACAAAATACTCAACACGAATGGCGACAGGGTGTGTCCTAACACATCCATCTACTACATCTCCATTCGTAGAAAATAACAAAAATTAATTTAGGCTCGCCCCCACGACCCTCGAGCGCCACTAACGTGGCGGCGTATCTTCTAGCCTCCCCTTTTCCTCACCCCTAGTCCATCCTATCACCACCTGTGTTATTATGTCTTTTTTCCATTTATTTTTTGTTCAGTTCTAGTCAGAGAAAGAGTATAAAATAGGTACTCTCAGATTTACTTTATATTATTCTATCCCATTACATCACTGAAGAGGGAACTTTTCTCCAGGAAGAGATCGGTGGCCATGGAGTATTGAGAGTGGTTCTCACCACCGTGCCACTGAGAAAAAAATCCTCTCTTCACGAAGGAACCAGTTACCCTGGAGTATTGGGCGTGGTTATCACCACCGTGCCTCCGAGGAAAACATCTCTTCACGAAGGAACTGGTGGCCATGGAGTGTTGGACGTGGTTCTCACCACCGCGCCGCCAAAGAATATCCTCTCCGACTTCTTAAGTATAGAGGTGACGCTAATAAGTCCTTCTGACTTATTGTTTAGTTGAAAGATTAAAAATTGTTTATTAAATAATTCCATATGACTTATTGTTTATTTTAGAATCAGTATAGTCGAGGCAACTATTATGTTTATTTTGACTTATTGTTTCAGTCAGGGTGACTAGATTTTGGTGTTGTATTATTTCAACTATGTTGATGTTGTCACAGTAACTCTAGTGTTGCTCAAGTCCTTCAGACTTGTTATATTGGTCCAAGAGGCCGTGTTTTTCCTATATCCATATGATATAGCTTCGATATAGGAGCGTTGAGCTCCAGATGTAATAAGGACAGTCCAAATGGTTGTTATCCTCAACGAGAACCATATTTCTCTCTTGAGCTCTTAAGACTACATACTTGTTTTTATGGCTACAACCAGTTTGTCTAGCCTTTGTCTAGGACCTAGTTGGGTCAATTGGTTCAATATATTGAATAATTCTTGTTGCCACACTTGTACTCCAGGGAGTGGGTCAGTAAATACATGTACTATTGAATGCTCTGGCAATACCAATAGGGAAAGGACTGGCCATAGTACTATTTTGTGTAGACACCTGTATGTTAAATCATGCCTATGGTAATCACATATCGTAACATTAAATCCATTGATCCAGACAAACTGAATGCTGATGCACAATCCATGACCTGGTACCTGGTCAACATTAAATTAAACGTTGATGACAGGTTACATCTTTTTAATGATATGCTCCTTGAATTGTACGATAAACATGCACCAGTAAAAACTCGGCGTGTTAGTAGACCACCTGCGCCTTGAATGACTAAAGACATTAAGTTATTGATGAGGATACGTGACCAAGCATATGTGAAATTTAAACGAGAATCGAAAATCAAGCCACTTACAGGCAACATAAATTTTGAGGAGTATAAACGTCTGCGTAGTAGCCATTAGGAAAGCTAAAATTGACTTTTTATTTCACTCTCTAATACTATCCAAGCCCCCAAAAACTATGGAAGGAACTGTGGAGGATGGGAGTGGGGCATACACTACCCAATACCACTCATATGCACTTCAGTCCCAATAAACTAAATGAATAGTTTATTAACATTCCTAATTTAACTAACAAGATAGATAGCTTACAAACTATAAACGACATTTATGCCTCCAATGCAAATAATAATAATAGTGACTATAATGATGACAGTACTATTTACTTTGCCCACTTGACTCATCATGAGGTATGCAAATCAATAATGAGATTAAAATCGAAAGCACATGGTATAGAAAAAAATTTCAATAGTGCTAATACAAACAATTTTAAGAAATGTTATATCAACAATAACTGACTTATTCAACTTCTCACTCATGACCGGACAATATTCCACACTGTGGAAACTCGCACTTATTACGCATGTACCTAAAAAAGGACTAGCAAAAGATGTACATGACTTTAGACCTATAAGTATACTTCCGTCCCTTTCTAAGGCACTAGAATTCCTAGTGCATCAACAAATTTACCAACACATTAACAAACACAATTTTTTAACTGCCTATGAATCAGGATTCAGATCACATCATAGTACATGTACCGCGTTGATAAATGTCACAGACATCAGACTAGCCATGGATAAGCGCGAGATAACACTTCTTATACTATTAGATTTTTCAAAAGCTTTTAGTACTGTTGATTTTAATATTCTATTATTAAAATTGCAAGGATTATTTAATTTCTCTCCGGGTTGTATACAGTGGATGAGATCATATTTGCATGGTCGCCAGCAAAGTGTCATGATAGGCAACACGTTCTAAACATGGAGCCCAGTTGAGGTTGGTGTTCTACTGGGCTTAGTTTTAGGGCTGTTGCTTTTTTCTCTATATTTGAACGATATCGCTTCTTCAATGTCATACTGTAAATATCCCATGTATGCAGATGACCTTCAAATATATATTTCCACCGACCTTTCTTCAATAAATACAGCCATACAACGAATTAATATTGACCTAGCTAAAATAAATGCTTGGTCTGAAAAAAATGTGCTTAAATTGAACCCTGATAAAACTCAAGCCATTCCTATAGGAACAAGCAGATTACTACTGAGTGTGGACCGTTCCCTACTGGCCGACATTCGATTAGGAGTATCCACAGTACAACTGGCAACAATTATTAAAAACCTTGGTGTTATTATTGATGAAAATCTTAATTGGACAGATCAAGTAACTTTGAAGGTGTATGTCTGCTTACATTTACTGAAAAGACTAAAGAATTTTGTCCCAGAAAATGTACGACTTATCCTTGTCCAGAGCTTAATAATGCCACACTTCGACTACTGTGACGTAGTATACAATGACTTAAGAGACGATCTAGCCGAACGACTACAAAACACACGTGTTCGATACATATTTAACTTAAAACTGCATGGCCACATTTCTAAGTATTTTAATAAACTGGGTTGGTTAAGAATACATCAAAGGCGAAGGCTACATTTATTAGTATTGCTTCACAAAATATTATCAACATTTCAACCTCAATACCTATCCTCACGGTTACTATTTCTGAAAGTTAAACATAGCCGAACTACTAGATCAGAATCCACTCCACAGATCTATATTCTCATACATAGATCTCAAACATATGCTCGTTCTTTCACTGTCCTGGCATCACAGGCTTGGAACAAACTAGATAGCTCTAATATAATCTAGACTCCCCTTCAAGCGTGCGGTTAAGCAGTTTTTTCTTGTCTAATAAGCTAAACTGAGTTCTTAAAACCACTTGAGCTTCATTTGAGTGTGTGGGAATTAGCGTGCGAAAGTTTTTCTACTTATTTGAATATTTCTTTATTAAATTGAATTTCAATAAATGTAATAGTTTATGTTGTATTCAACACTGGTTAAGTGGAAGAGAAGGCTAACGCCTTAACTTCGCCAGATAAACAAAGGATATTATTATTATTATTATTAATATGTTAGCCATGTACCAATGTAATCAAATAACCTTACTATTACAATTCATTATATTTTCTCTCTTAAAGAGTTTTCTTAAGTCCCAAAATAATTTCCCTTGTATACCCGGTAAGAAATGTGTGGTGCAAGCTGCGCCACCCAGTAAGGCTTGGTGCGACACAAAATATGTCAATTTTAATTCTATTCTTTGTATTCCGCTATAATAATTATCATATTTTAGTTTTTTTATGTAGGCTCGTGGCGTACATGTCAATTTTACATTAAAAAATTGATATGCTACAGTATATCTGAGGGAAAGCGGATTTCCTCACTTCGTGTGGGATTCCACTTGGATCTCAGTGCAGTTTGCACATTTTACTTTTCAATTTGTTTTTATTTGGCACAGTAGTAAAAAAAATTCGTAGGCCTGAGTATAGAGATCTCGGTATACAAGTGTGTGGTGCCAATTTCAACATAATTATTTTATCAATACTTATATCAATAGTAGTTTTCACTGATCCACGGCATTTATCCTTCTTCCCCTTGACACACATCCAGTGTTAGGCCTACGTTGACGATACTGGTAACCGTCGGCGATTATACTAGGCTTTCCCTTCTTTTTCATAACCACTGTAACTTCACCAGAACTCAAATTAATCGCTGTGTCACCGTATAACTTCTCTGGTCAAATGAAGAGAAGTCAATAACAACCCGTAGCTCAGCTTCATCTGCTCTTAACACCTTGTTGTTTACAATAATGCACTTTCTTCCCTCCTCTACATGGTTTAAGGTCTTTTGTCCGCTCTGAACACCCCTTTTTTGCACACTCACTAACTTGTCTTCAACAAACACGAAATCGAGCTGTCTCTTCCCAACACGTCCGAAACCAATACGTAACAGATAAAAAAAAGTAGTAAGCTACCTCGAGGTCTACTTTAAACGCCACATTTAATTTCACCTATGTGAGGTATTTAACGTTCACTATATGAACCCACTGATTATATCAGCTCAAGAGAATTTCTATGAGCTATAAATAAAAAGATTACTAATATTACCGGTAATATATTTTCATATACCTTCTAGGACTCTTTTACATGCCACTTTTGAAATGGGGACAAACGGCTCTACTTCCCCTCTGAATGATGATGTGTCACGGAGTTTTATCGCTTGAGAAAAATCCGTAGACTCCGGCTAAGTTTGAACCCACGAACATCTAGCCCAAAGGTGATCACGTTAAATCCAGGGCTATAAATGGTTTAATATAGGGACTAGGCATCTGAATGCATCTGCATTAAATTGAATAAGGGATGTGGGGATAAAACACATTGGTAAATCATGTATGTAAGCTCAAACTCGTTGCACTCGTGTGACATTCGTGTTTTGACTCCTACTTCAAGTGTAACTTAGTCTTTTGTAAGCCTAATGTTTCTTAAACAGTGCGGCGTAACGGGCTGCGGGTATTTCTTCACATTTATTTCTTCAATTTATGTATCAATTTATTCCTTCCACAGATCTGTGGTTGTGTTACTAAGCGTGATACTTTAGGTTAAACAACCTGAAATCTATGTATTATTAAATATGAGTATTTATAAACATCAACAAAAAAACACTAAGTCTCAATTTAATTTCTTTATCATACACACTTTCGACGTTATTATTAAAAATTTCCACACTTATTGTAATAAAGGTGTTGTAGAATATCATTCCAGGTTGTAGTATTTTATCTTAAAAATTTAAAATCTTATCATATTTCATTGACTATGAAGTTAAAATATAATGCATTATGAAAATTGTCGAAAAAAAAAAGATTAAAAAAATTAATTATTAATTCGCTAAGAATAACCTTTGGGTGGTAGCAAGAATTTACAAACGTGATTAAATAAGATTTTTTTAGGACTATTGAAATTATATTACATTACAATCTTTCATTCTACGTTTGTTTAATTTATTGCATAGAAAAAACGTCGTGGTTTATAATCACAAAACATAATTTTAGTAATCACTAATATGATTCACTAAGTTAAACTAATGACTTCCACTTATTTAAAATAGTAGTTGTTTGAACTGTATTTATTGTATCAAAATAACTGGCCCTCATGTTATATATAGGGAGAATTACAGTTGGGCCACGAACTCCTTCTTGGGTATGGTTTCTCATCTCCGGCTGTTGTGGCGCTCTATTTAGGATGGTTGTAAATGTTTTCTCAAGCCGAGTGAAAACAAGCAAGGGAGGATAGAGCCGTGTACACATATAACAAACGATTGCGAATGAAGAAAAAATTACAAGTGTTAGAATAAACCAACATAAATGCACAAGGACGGACGAACACACGCAAAACAACAAAAACGAGTAATCAGGCTTAAAAGTCTAGTATATAGTGTATATTTATTTAATATTCCTAATATTGATCTGGGGCCTAAACGACGATTGCTCTTAAACACCATGTATTGGTAGGATAATCATTTAGAGTTCTGCATTTCTGAGGTTCCAATACCTGAATGTTAAACTTATTTCATTCTGTTTTTTTGACATGATGTATAAGAAAACATTAACGTAAAATAAATTACTACATTAGTCTTATTTAAACTCTACATTTTATCTCCCACATTTAATGAAAGTACTTTATATACTTGTAGCTACTACCATTTCCTTTTTACTTTTTAGTTCGTGGTGGCCAAGCTCAACCAAGCATCATTATTCTTGCTTATTATTTTGTAGCACAGATCGGAAGGATTCCAAACAAAAGGAATATTTCAACGTTGCTGATAAATGATAATATTGCACATTCAATACAGTACTCAGAACTGATGGAGAATGAAAGACACCATCCACACCTGGTGCGCACAGACGAACAAAAACGAACACTTTTTCTTTGAATTCACGACAAGATGGTGGATCACGTTCGGCGATGTTCGATGTTATTAGTTCGTGCTCGTTTGGGATTGTTTTCCCGTCCACACCATAAGATTGTGTTCGTTTGTGTTCGTTCGTTCGTTCGTTCATGTATGTTGATGCTCATTTGTCAGGTTAAGTTTAAACCACGTACACACCTGACAAACGAACTACCAAATACAACACTAACTCTCAAGGGTGTCCTCAAATTTTGTCAAAACCTTTTATCTTTATTGAAAAAGTTTTGACAAAATTCCAGGACAACCTTGACAGATATTCAAGATCTGTTGATATTAGCATGTGCAGAAAACTAAACCGTATATTGCTACTGGTGAAACATCCAAATTCTAAAAAGAGTGTAAAAATAATTGAGCTCCCTTCTGCCGCACCTTAAAGTTTACTAAGGAGAAATATATTATTTACGAATCAATAAATGTGTTATGAAAATATTATAATTATAAAAGGAATGGAAGAGATTTGTATTAAAAAATAAACAATCTTGGAAGATAGACAGGAAAAATTATTAATTATATATAATAAATAATGATGGTCAAAAAACCTTTTATCATCAGAACTATTGTGCCAGTGAAATAAAACATATTAAAATTATGACATATTACTTTTAAAATTATTAAGCTTCTAAACGAAGGTGAACTATATTGTTATTTAATATAGTTTTGTATTATTTACTCAATCTTTTAATAAACCTACAACTGATGACGTTGTATAGTAATTAGAGTAGAAAAAAAAAGTAAAACTAGCGTTGTAAAGATTTTTTGCAAAAAGGCGAAAGTTAAATTATTTATAAGTTTAAAATTTTGTAGTTTACAGATTGATGATTCCTAGTGGTAGTTTCCTTTCTACATGTGTTGCTATGCCACGTGATCAACCATCATTTGACGACTGGTTTCGAGATAATTCTAGATCATTCTCAGATCTTCAATAAAGAAATACAAACAATGATCAAACCACAACGTAATTGTTAAGGGTAGGTACCAATGGAGTGATACATATTATACAAAAACCGCCAGTAAATAAAAATAGGATTTTGAGAATATCACTTTTTTGGTAATTAATTGGTATATATCTAATGCATTAGGATGATAAATTAGTCAATAATTGATAAAGCCCAAATCTTTAATTTTTAATTCTTCTCATCACAACTAAATTAATTAATAACCTATTTATTTATCTAATTTATTTCCATATAGCTTCCATTTTATAAAACCAAATTATACTATCATTTTTACCTTTAGAATTAATTTTATTGGTGTTTTAATACTTTTCAAAATTTGTTATTGGTTTTTAAATAAATGTATAATCTAAAATAACAAACATTCATTATCATGTTCTATAATTTCAGTTATTATTTGTATTTACATATGATTATTTGACTACTCTACTTAAAAAATAACATAAGACCCGCGTCTTACTACCGGTTCAAGTTGTATGCTTTAAGTACTAATTACGCTAATGGATTAGGACTCGGTAAGATCGAATTAGAGGAAGTGAACCCGCATTTGCGTGAAGGGAGAGTGGAAACACATTTAGGAAAAACCACCGCCAGTTCACCCGACAGAGATTCGAACCTCGATCTCTCCGTCCTCAGCCGTCAAGCTCAACACGTCTAGTGCGTTATCCAACTACGCCACCGAGGCGGGTCCGGGTCAACTGCTCTACTTGATTAACAATATTTAAAACTCAATAATCCAATATTATAATTTAATTATATTATCATTGACCAAATTGTCACACGATCATATCTACAATATTTTATTCCAGTCATGTCGAGAGCCAACAATCGTCGTGACCTGATGTGTATGTTGCTCTCCATACCTTGAATTATTATTATTATTAGCACCTCGTCTTACTATCCGTTCGGGTTATACGCACTTACGCTAATGTGTAATGGTAGGGTGACTGTGAGATGAAATGGAGGACCTACAGTTTAACGTGGAATCCAAACCACGGTGGAGGCCTGCCACTCCCCACATTCACAAGATGTCTTCTCAGAGGTGAAGGAAGGGTTTGGTAATCAGATAAATCTGTGCCGGGACCGAGGATTGAACCCCGGCCGCCAGCTCAGAAGTCTGACACCTTACCCCTAGACCACCAGGTCTCCTCATACCTTGAAACACGCGAACTATTGAGTTTTGACTTAACCTATCCCCTGATATATCAGACACCGAACCACTCATGTTCTTCTGGTTTATTTAAGTAGGAATACGAATCCTCGATGACCTAGTTAGTTAAGAGACAACGCTCCCAGTCTGTGCAAGTCCAAATGATGCAATCATTCCCCCCCCCCTATTTTTAAATTCAAATTGCGTTTTATTTCCAAACAGACAAATCAAATTAAACCCTGATTTCCCTACAAATCACCTTAGCTGAAAGTTAGGAAAATCTATCAGATCTAATTTCATGTATCCATACTCCAAAACATATGATTGACAGCCCCATATGTTGAGCATCTGTTACTTTTGGCAGTAAAAGCAAGCAAGCAAGCAAGCAAACAATAGCATGCTCTGATGCACCCTGAAGGGGAGCACAAGAGCAAATTCCAACACGTACCGACCAATTGGTCACACCGTGTGGCTCGCAAAAAGTTTAAGGGTGGGTTGTCGCGTTCGCGAAGTTCTAAAAATTAAAG
>CABEEJ010006298.1:29753-41149 GCA_901482245.1 Timema douglasi
ACGTGCGGAGACACTACTCTATGGAAGGCTGGTGAGAGCCTCCCAAACCACTGTTATCACATCTCGCTTATCCGAGCAGGGCTTTGGGACGTCGATGGCACCCACCGGGGTCAATGACGTAGTTCCCAAGCCCCTGGATAAGAGGATTGGTGGCACCGGGAAGTCTGGCGTAGAAGGACTGCGCCAGACCCCGGAAGTGGTCCTGCTTTCACAACGTTTTTTTCTGATGACCTTCGTGAAGTACTCGCCCCTGGACCCGATACTCGTGGGTTCAAACGCAGCCGGGGACGATGGATTTTCCTTGGCCGATAAAAATAATTCGCAGCATAACATCTTTTGTAGTGGATGTAACACCGTTCGCTTCATGTCGATTATGTCAAGGAAGTTGTGTGAAAATACCTTGGCTTAAAAACTGCTGGGCCACTTAGTTATCGCTCGTAAAAACTTTCTGGTGCTGATATATTAATTCAGTTAAAAAAGTGCACGTTAAATTCAAAAAATAATTAAATAATTAACAAATTTTTGTTTTTATATTTTTGCTTTAATTATTTTTTAAATTATTGGCTTTTGAAATTTTGAAAATATCCATTTGGATATAATAACTCTCCACACTTAGCCCTTTACTGGCAAATACATTTATTAAATTTTATTTTAGCACTGCGTTTTACTATACGTTCTTGTTACACTAATATGTTCTGATCACTTAAAGGGATTAAGGATTAAATTAGAGAATGTGTACCCACATGGAGAAAATAGGAGTGAAAAAATAATAAGGAAAAACTACACTCGGAACGTACTACCAGGATTCGGACCGAGATCTCCCCCTTATCGGTAGTCAAGGCCATCACCAGCCAATAATTTCAAGGGGTGTGGGGTTGATGGGAACATCCCTCAACTGCCAAAGGCTAGAAAAAAGTCTAAATATTGAACACCTTTAGACGCTCTCTGAAGTGCTTTTTACGATAAAACAGCCTCCTAATTTGTACTTGTGCCTTAATTTTGGTAGGATTTGAACCATAGACAAATAATATATTTTTTGTTTAATAAATTTCGGAGGGAGTTTGACTACGGCCTTATCGGCAGTCCAGTTTCTCGCGAGAGCGACACCTTAGACCATTCGACAAATAATGCGGGTGATAGCACGTTTTATGAAACCCATAAAATAAGTCTGTCATGTCCATAAGGTCACATTGTTTATCACGTCCAATGTTTTAATGGTTCGTGCTAACGGGACTGTACGTGCGACCAGAAGCCATCATCAGATAGTTCATGACGATGAATACAAGTAGCGTCTAAAGCCGAGCCTTGCAATTGAACGTTTCAGTAATATCGTGAGTGATGATAGAATAATGATAAGGTTGTTAATTTTAATGAGTTTTTCTGGTAATATCAGTTCTAGAGCTTTCATTCTAATATTACTTGTTCAGCGACCTCTTGCATGCGGGACAGAACGAATGGAGAAGGGTAAAGTCTGATCCTATATATCGGTGACCGTGAAGGTCATGAGCTCGATCACCTTCTAGTTGTACTGGTGGGGTTTTATCCGAAAATAGTTTTACACAATTCCTCAAAGCAAATGCAACTATATTTATTCTTAATTATATATTATGGCCCATTTGTGTAAATATGTATATGGTCCTGCCGGGTAGTAATACTTGGAGTTGAGGTCAAATTTTAACAGGAATGCCCTTATCTGACTGCTCTACATTATCATATATCTATATTTAGTATTCACACGTCAAATCATGTGAGTTACGGCTTTCACTTCTGTAAATATTATCAATACCTGTAAAATAACAATAATAATGTACCTGAAACATAGGCCCTGATGAAAAGGGAGAATTCATAGATGTTCACATTAAGAGAATAAATATCTTATTGTGTGAGGAAGGGAGGAGGGGATCAAAGTACGACGAGTGCAACTGATGGATGAACTCAGACAAGAAAAGAAAATGAGGTTTCAGCAGTTAAAGGGAGCTCTTATAGGCCACGCTGGAGGAGTCGGTTTGGCACGGCATCGGACTTATACTGTTACAGAACTCATAATAATAATAATAATAATAATAATAATAATAATAATAATAATAAATAGTTGTTATAAAAATAATCTATTAATTTCATTTTAATTTATTTTAATTTAATTTAAATCTTCCTTTATAAATTTAAAAGCCAAGAGTCGAGACCTTCAACAGGCTAACACTGATATTACAGGCGCTTGCTTACATTGAGTTTGTATTTCAAGTATGACAAATTTTACTTCCAACCCATGTTCTGGGGACCCAGGCTAGTATGAGAAGTGATGTCGATTCCGGGGGTAGTTGACAACCCGTGGGAGAGGTGGATAGCTCACTGTATTTTACTAATACCAACAGTTACTCAATGTAGGGAATTTATTCTATAAAAGAATAATGTGTTATTCCAATTGGTATTGTTTTATGCATTAACCAATTAAAATTCAATAATACAAAATACATTTCAGTTTTTTCTTTAAATTAAGAGTTAAACGTTAATCAGTGGTTACTGGTTAGTCTTCAAAATAATGTAATTTACCTCATAATGCAAAGTTATATTCAATTAGCTTTTTCACCGTTCTCTTCTTCGTCAGTAATTAGTTCTTTGATTTTGAAGTTCTTGCAGCTGTTAACATGACAGGAACAGTACGCAAGGAACCTAGTGTTTCTTAGATTAAAAACGCAAAATTTTTAAAACATACACTTTGACACTTGCATTTGAAAAGCAGATTTCTTATACGGACTATTTCATTATAACCTGTCGTATGTTACCTAAAGTATATGTAGCGTAGTCAAATCTCAACAAATCAAATGGCTCAAAAAATATATATCTAATTAATTCTCTCAAATAAGAATTTTATATAATACTCGAAGTGCATGAATTCCAAGGTGTAAAACCAATATTATTTAAAACGTTAGGGTTGACCTAAAATAAAATGTGTCTACTCGCTTCAAGATTTTGTTCAGGCTTATTGATTTGTTGTAAATCTAACAACCCAAGTAATTTTAGTTGATTTTCTACAAAGGTATTTAGGTTTATGAAACTAAGTATAAAAATTTTCTGTTTGTTTTGTGGATTTTAGGGCTCTTTTTTTAAAACCCAGTTTAATTGTTGTGTCACACCCTTTAAGAGCATGTAACGCAAGCAGAACTTCAATAACTGAATCCCCATAATACTCTGAAACAATATGGTATCCAATACACCTATTCTCACTGACCCCAGCAATTATTATCAAAAGACCAATACAACTAACAGTTATGAATGATTCCAAAATTGACTTCTAAGTATAAAAACGTCAGTGTTAGGACCGTGAATAACAATACCACTTGAATAGTTCTGTTGAACAGCTTCATAAGCATGAAAGAACATTCTAGAATCAGCCTCCAAGTGATAACTTGCAAAATGTGTTACCCTGGAATCATATTGTTTATAGATTTTCTCCGAGCATTCGATTCCATTCAAAAACTCTCCACCATAAGAGGTCAAATTTTTGGAGCCTAAGCATTCTGTAAAATGAGATTCGATGTGAACAAATAAACACGGGTTTTCTTTTCCTTACTGTGGAGGTATATAGACTACTATTTTGAAAGTTGTGTGTTCTCTCCTTTTATTCTCACAATTAGTGAATCTTCACAAGCTGATTCTCTCTTGAGCTTAAAATGAACACAAAGGGAACTGAATGTATAATTCCCATTCCATCCATTAAGTAAACTTCTTCCGGACTATGGGGAAATATATTCATATTTCTTGTTAAATTGCTCTCTAATGCAATTTATTTAATCAATTTTGCATTCTAGAATTTTTTTAAATGACAGACCAAGGACCATGAAAGACCGAGGTGGGAGGGATAAGGCATTACTAATATAATTATTAGTATAGATTGATGAATATGTTGACACTTACCAGGATATGTGGAATTATGTAAATACCTTAATATAATATGGATTTGTTTATCACCCTGCGATTGAGCATCAATTATGGAGATACGGATTTTTATTGATATATTTGTGCTGTGATTGGCCATTAATTCTATTGATATCGGATTTATTGTGATATAATATGTGGATGATACCGGGTTTTATGATTATGACACTAGTGATAACATAACAATATTAACAAAATTTTAAAATGCCTTGTTTGAATAGCTAAGTTTGTATTTGAGCTTAGTTAAAATTAGGTTAATATTAAATTTAATAAACCCAAATATAATTTAATTGAATAAGCTGAGGCATTTAGAAAAGTAATTTAAGTTGATAGCTGAAGCACCTCAAAGAACCTTAAATTCAAATTAAATTTTAAAATGCTATTATATAGTAAAAATAATGAAATTATTTTTATAAAATATTTAATTTAACTGTCGATAAGCTAATTATTATTAAAACTCAAATCTTTATATAAGTTGTATTAGTTATTAAAACAATCACTGTTCACCAAATTTTTCTACGCTAAGCTTTATGTACAACATAAATTTAAGAATCAATTTACTTAATTAATCTGTCCTTAATATAAACATATCTTACATTTTCTTAATTATTACCTTGAATTAATCTGAAAAAATGGGGTCACGTTTTCTCACAATTTTTTTATTAAATTGATTTAATTAATTTTTATTTACTTATGTAACCTAATTCATTTATGATCACAGAACAACTATTTGCCATTGAGAAATGTATATTACATATTTACATATTCAGTTCACATTTATTGTTACTTAAACTGACATTTATTTTTGTAATTATCAGATTTTTTAAAAAAGAATCTTGGCTCATCACCCAAGATCAACCTACCCTTTAAGTTTTGTTTACATTCGCTAGTAACACAGCTGTTTAGGTTTAGTGTCAACCTACCCTATAACGTTTACTTTCTCCTTCTTTCTTTTGCCATTTTTCATGTCAACTTACTTGTATGTATGAGCAATATAAATTATATTATTTTACTCTAACTTGATGAAGTTTAAGGTGAGAAGGTACTTCCTATCTCGACATTGTTAATGTCATGAAGTTTGGGTGCACATTACTAAAATAGTTTTACAGATATCTAAATGAGATTTTCATGGAATGTTTTTACAACCTTTTCATTCAATAATAAGTATTATTAATTGATGGATGTTAACAGGTGTTAAGATATTTTTTTTTTAATTTTTCACAATTTTTTTGGCTAAAATGTATTATATATTATTTTTTTAAATAAATTGTATCAATTTCACGGCAAAATCCCTTCTTATTTTTAATCTCCTGTGACTGGTTAATTCACACAAAAAGTTTAACTCTTTTTGAATGAATAATTTTTTAAATAAATGCACCCGAATATGGAAAAATAGAAAACCGAGAAAAACTGCGATAAAGTTTGTGCACTAATTATTTACCTTGGCATTTGATTCAGAACATTCCAGCTACATAATATTGAGCCCCTGTGTCCTCCCTTGCTCTCTTCACGTTCTTCTTCATTTTCCTTGCCCGTTTGGCCATTTCTTCTACCATAATATCTGCTTTCACGACTCTGAGCTGATCAATTTCTTGTATGATCTTGGTGGTGTTGTATCATGGATGGATATTTAGCTTCGTTAGCACCTTGAGTCTCCCACATGCTCCATCATTGAAAGTGATAACTGCATCATAGAGCCCCAATTCAAGAGTGTGAACACCAACAAAAACAGTTTTTGGAATTCTTGACCAAAGAACATTATTGAATGCCTCATTACAGTTTTTGGTGTTTCCATGAAGACATTTCTTAAGGAGCTCTAGGTTAGCTAGATCCTTGTAAATGGGTTTTATTTTCTCCATTACTACCATAGGTAGACCATGGTGGGTATAATTTGCCACCTGGCTGTTGTATTTACACCAGGAATCAGGTCCCTTTGGACAAAGCCCATGCGATGGATTGTCATCTGTAGATAACACGTGAAAAAATGTAGTCCATACGGCTTGTTTCATGTTCTGTAAATTTCCCAAGTTATTTCTAATTGCCTGTCCATAGTAAGTTTGTAACTTATCTATCACGCTGGCTGTTAGTCTTTTAGGACCTCCAATTCCTTTTCCATCAGATAAATTTACACCAACCGAGTCTTTCTTTAATTTCCTAAGCCGACAACCCACACGCTTCTGAACATGCCCTATGCATTCAATTTTTTCTATCTGTACTTCATTTCCATATGGTCTGCTTCCTACAACTCTCAAGTAACCCTTACTATCACCATCACCCAGATACTGTTTATACCGAGCACCTCTTGATTCAAAAGATCTTTGAAAAATTCTCACAGCTTCTTCTGCTTCCATATTTCCACTGGATCCCTAAAAATTCACAGCACAATTTGCATGGTTTCCTGCTTCCTTACATATGTGACAATATTTTGTGAGGGTTTCTACATCTATCACCTTACCGGTTTCAACAGTTGTTGCCACAACAACACCATGGTTAGACGTATGGCCCCTCTTGTGCCACGTTCCATCCAGCGCAATAGCTAGATCAGAATCTACATTATTTATCTGAACTGCTGTTTTAGCAGCATCTTTCATACTGTCATTTGCCACACTTTTAGCACACTCTAATAAGCATTTACTAATTTTATTGAATTTTGTTGGTGGCTTTGGAAGATTAATTATTGAACACAAATTATTTCCTGCTGCATGACCTTTGCCTATGCATCGCAATGCATAAACAAACCTGATGTTCCCTTCATGACCCCTGGAAGTTTTCTTGGAAGAATCAAAACTGTTTTCATTTCTACATTCTGAGCATACAATTACTAAAGATGAAACTAGCCCTTTACGTTTAGTAATGTTTTCCACAATAGATCAAGAATTTTCAGACTCACAAAATTTACATTTAGCATACTCACACAATGCTTCGGACAAAAGTTCAATGTCTACTAACAAAAAACCAGAACTCAATTTTGCATCCTTACAAGTATTATTTTGTTCTTATTCACAGACTGCTTCGAATAATTGCTTGGAACATGATAGTTTTCTCTTTGAAGAACTAAGAGATTTTTTAATATCACTGTCATCCTGAGTAGCACACATTCTAACCTCAACATTGCACGTGGTTTTATTACTAATTGTTGTATTAGCGCCTCCAACATTTCCTGTTTGGTTTCTAGTAAAACGATTACCTGTAAACTTTCTTTTGACTTGATTTTGACCTACCCATGTTCACTAGCTACTATTACAACAGCAAAAACTATGAAAGAAGCAAACTATGTAAACAACCTGGAAGGAAACCTTGAAACAGCTGTTCAGTACCAGAGAGAATAGAATAAGTGGTCATTGACAGAGGCACCAACATAAGGGTTGAAAATTCCCATTCAAAGCAAGGCTTAGTTCAGAAATCTGTATCCAGTGGGATTTAAATTATGATAGATTTTACAAATGTTTAAAAAAGGGGCGTGGCTGCAAGCCATCACCGCCCCTATATAAAATGCAAATTATGATTGAAACGTTAATCCAATATTTTTTTCAACTGCATATGCTTATTCTACAGATTTAAAACTGTAATAAAAATAATAAATTCCAAAATGTTATTTTTGTCCTCAAATTAAGTACCTTCTTACCCAACTTACTTGTATGTATGAGCAATATAAATTATATTATTTTACTCTAACTTGATGGAGTTTAAAATAATCAAAATATATTGTAAACAATCTTGAAATCATAAAGTACGCTTGAAATTAGCTTGAAATCATGTATCGAATGTTAAAAAAATCCCTTCCTAATAGGGTAATCACTAATTACCTTTCCCATGATTAAAAATGCATCTCTTATTTATTAAACAAATTTTCTTTAATACTGCCTTGTCACCTAAGCCACTTAGACAAATTAAAATTGTAATTAAAAATCAATTACCCTAATTGGGCCTAACGCGTTAATTATCTATTTCACGTACTTTAATACTGCATTAGTATTGGCTGCTATATTACGCAATCACAGAATATCCTTTTAAACTTCTTCATAATCTCCTCAATATTTATCAATTTCAATCCAGATTTACCATTTAACACTGATCACACACATTGGTGGAAAATAAAAGCCTGGCCTCATTTGATACTGACATCACTCATAGGCTGCCCTCTGCTAATACTATGCTTGATAATACTTACTATCTGATCCTTGGTGGTTCACTGACTCAACAGTACTAATTAAAATTGGCCATGGCTTGTACATAGCTAAGTCTATGTCTGAATACACATTTACTCCTCAACACTGCTAGATGCCCTTGGGCCATCTTTAAATTTGAAATTCATAACGACGCTTGAACAAAATACCTATTAAAACACGTAACTCCCATCTTAAAATACTTAAAAACAATACACAAATGGCCTCTCATGTTTCCACATACCTTAACTTGCTGTGATAAAGCACTTAAGTGCATATCCTAATTAACTTATATACCTTAAATTTTACTTATCAGCTCACTCTGTGATCCCGTCAATTTCTTAACTATTAACTTATGGAGTTTAAAATCTTATTAATTATATTTAAAATGACCTCCCACATACATATTAAAATCCGGATCTTAACTGTCATTCATAAAATTTACCATTTATTAAATGATACATTTATTCTGATTTCCAAGATCATCTACTAATTAGGTTTGATCCTAATTACCTAACTATTAAACCATTTCCCCAAAATTTGTCTCAAAAAGAAATATTATAACTTCTTCTCAAACTCAAAATTGCCCTGTTGGCATAATTTTATCTTAGCTTGTACTAATAAATTTTTACCTAAATAATTATATACAATTAGTAAAAATATACCCTTATAATTTACTCACACTTTAATCTTTCATAGCGTGCTTCCAGGGATTCATGCACCATTCAGCCGACCAAACTTAATCAACCCTCACCTAACTCTTTACCACATCCTTCTGAGGGATCATTCCTTCTCATATCAGCATACCTCTCTCCTATCGTATATTTGTTCTCCTATTTTCACCTTTTTTTTATCAATGGAATTTCCATTGATTAATTACATTTAATCCAAATAAGATAAGTATGAATTGGCAAAATTTAATTTTTTTAATCTTAAAGATTTTGTAGTTTTTATACCGAGTTCGACTCTTACTCAAATACAATCTGATATTTTATTTCTTCGTCGTCGTTCTAAGTAAATGTTCTTGAGTTAGCCTCTGATTTCAGACATTAAATGTTTACTTGTAGACTTGAAGTGGGGAACATAGGGCATATTGTGCGTCTTAGCAAGCACGCATTAATTTCTTTTATAAAAAAAGTAATAGTTCTATTTTAATAAATTTGTTCTTTTTAATATTTACTCAGAATTTATATTTTAAACATTTCTTAGCATGACTAGAATTGGATTGAATATGACATATTAATATTTACAGTTACAAAGCAATTAGTTAAATGGTAATTGCACTTACATAAACGTAGTTGAACATTTTCTATATAAAATTAAAATTTTAATTAAACGTAATATTAATTCTATATTTAAATCATCCGAAATTTAAATGCTTCTCTACTACGTCCTAGATCGAATAATTTTGGTGGGATGTACTTAAACAACCCTTATTTTTTCTTTTTCATTTAAAGATTGAGCTACCTACTCTCTGATTCGATTTCGGATTAGATTGTTTTTTCTGCTTTGATCTTGGATTGGATCGTAGTCTCTGGTTTAATCTCGGATTGAATCGAAGTCTCTGCTTCGATCTCGTATTGGCCCATAGTCTCTGGTTCGATCTCGGATTCGCTCAAAGTCTCTGGTTCGATCTCGGATTGGCTCATTGTCCCTGGTTTGATCTCGGATTGGCTCATAGTCTCTGGTTCGGCCTCGGATTGGCTCATAGTCTCTGGTTCGATCTAGGATTGGCTCATAGTCTCTGGTTCGATCTCGGATTAGCTCAAAGTCTCTGGTTCGATCTCGGATTGACTCATTGTCCCTGGTTTGATCTCGGATTGGCTCATAGTCCCTGGTTCGATCTCGGTTTGGCTCATAGTCTCTTAATAGATCTCGGATTGGCTCATAATCTACTGTTCGATCTCGGATTGGCCCATAGTCTCTGGTTCGATCTCAGATTGGCTCATAGTCTCTGGTTCGATCTTGGATTGAATTTTTTTTTGTTTGATCATGGATCTATTGCCGATGAGAAGATGTGCAATACAGGATTTTATAAAATTTTTATGTCCGACATCGAATTCCCAAGAGCCTCTTTGAGTCTTTTTACAAGAAGAGACCATGAACTGCTCTCTGGGATTGTCTTCTACGAATTGTTTGCCCAAAAAGATCACACGATATTAACACTTCCTTTATTAAAACAAAACTATTGTTTTTTTATCTATGAATTAATATAATAGAATAAAAAGTAGCCTATCAATAAGAACAAGAGATGTCAATAAATATTATGTATTCAAGGTCAACAAAACAAAACTAACATAATATTCATAACATTATCCGAGGCATCATTAACAATTATTTTCCTCCATTAAAACAGCTGATAGTTGAACTTCCAAACAAAGGTAATTCCGATCGTACCCGAGACTTACCAAACCTTCAGTAGTACCAAGTTTTTGGATATTTTAAAGTTTACATCATTAATAAATAATAAATCACAAAACATCTAAACCCTGTGTCTTTATTATAAAAATAAACACACGAATAGAATCGAACCAAACATTTTATAAGATAAAACAAACATTAGATTAATCCCGACTCAGACGAGCCTGCATCAGTGACATCTGTGATGTTTAGTAGAACTTCATTATGAATGCGGTTTTTGTGGTTTGTCCGAGTGGGATATTAAAAATTAAGCTAAGTAAACATTTATCATTATATTCTACGTATATTTCTCCATATTTAAAGGCTTAGGCTTTATTATTCTTGACTGTTCGTTCATGAATGACTAAATCATCACATTATTAAAGAACTATGAGGATACGTTCTTTAAAATCATTATAAGAATCCAACTACGGGCGTATAGCGTCATTGTTAGAATCAATTTATATTTGTTGAAATATACGTAAAATGTTGGGATATTAGGTGATCACAAATGTTTGTTATAACATTTCAATTTTCAGATTAGTTCATAGAAAAAATTTCACTTCACCATTTTTTAAATTCCAAACTATAAAACAGTAAAATAATCAAGCTTGTAGCCAAATGATGCTAACATTTATAGTTTTCATCCAGACACACGCTATAACATCTATCTTACATTGCAGTTTGCAATGACATCTTAAGAGTAACAGATTTCTGGTTTAAAACAATAATTACAGTAAAATCTGACGTATGTATACGCTAACAAAGTTTGATTTTATTTTTCTCATAAAGAGAAAGTATTGGAATATTAATAACTTTCACTTACTCGAAATTATTATGAATCTTAACTTTTGATGTGCTCCCTAACCCAAAAGATTGAGTATCACAATACTC
>CABEEJ010006299.1:18897-31250 GCA_901482245.1 Timema douglasi
TTCACATGCACCGGTGTTGGTAAGACTTCCGGTGCTCGGTTGTGTGGGAAACTCGTGATAGTTGATAGCGGCATCTTAAGTTACCTTGTCTCAATGTTCGCAAGTACCGCCCCTTGTACAGGTTTGTGGGGGAGCTATTGTCTTAACATGGCAGCACACTATTACACTACACTTTTCATTGGAACAGCCTTTTTAAAACCACCATTTTTATTTCGCTATCAACATAAAATATACCTATCTAACTTTATTATTAGTATAACTTTGTTAAGGTATCTATAAAATCCACCAAACCTGGTTCATTGGCATCACTCTCGCAATATATTGGACCGCCGATGACGGTGAGATAAGAGCTGTTGGAATCCCTGTCGGTTGTACTGAAGATGGTTTTACACTTTTCTCAAAGCAAATGCGGATATATTTGGTTTAAATTCAATCTTCTCATGATAGACTAGACTACCGAAGATGGGGAGGACCGGGTTTAGATCCCGGTAGGGTGCACTGAAGGAGTTTTCCACTCTCATTCCACGCATATGTGGGCACACTTCATCTCAATTAAACCTTCCTAATCCCTAAACCATTAGCGTGATTAGTACATAGGCGTATAACCCGAACGGTAGTAAGACGCGGTGCTAATAATAATAATAATAATGATAATAGTACATAGGCGTATGACCCGAACTGGTGGTAAGACGTGGTAATTAAAAAATAATTCAACCCTGTCCCTAGCACTCACTTTGGGCGGAGGCCATGCACGGTACACCATCTGTGGAGGGCCTACAATAGTGGAATGTAACAAGGTAAGCTTTCTGATAGCTACAGGTTACACGGAGAGTAGTATAAAAACAAACAGTCTCATTTGATGCCATCGAGGATCAAAACATTACAATGTAAATCAATTTCCTGTGATCCTGAAAAGAGAACAAGAAGAAAAGATGACACAACCAGCAATAGCCACTCTCTTTATTACAAAGGACCGATAAGTTTGTTCACTTTCCCACCCAAACTTTTGTTACGATGTGTTTACTGTCCAGTCCGAAAACCTAATCCAAACAAAACCTGCCCAACTGCATTTCTCTTCTACACAAACGACCCATCAATCCTGAAAATTCCCAAACCAACTCGTCGTCGATAAAACCTTTTGACCAAACGGACCACCCTTTGTACGGGTGGGACCATCATTCCGAACACCGACATCAAATTAAGGAATTTTTCGGATTCTATCTTCTCCCCCCTCCCCACCTCACTAGGGCCTACGATCGTTCTTTTTATCTTTACTTAACCGATCCCGTTTTCTAGCACAGAATGTATGTAACTTATTTCTTCTTCTCTTTTCCCGCTCTCCGCGAGCAGGCCCTACTGACATGACATCTCGTCTCTTGTTTTAAATTTATTTAAATGTTGGTTAAGGAAGGGAGTATTTGGAAGACATTTGTGAGCCGCAAAGAGATCTTTCTACAGCCAATTTTGATTGACTTTTCTTTATGGTTGAACAGTTAAATATCGGGTCGTATTGCTTCTGTCAGGTTGACAGGAGAGACTGAAGAATTTCTCAAGTCTGGAGAAATCTTGGGACTAGAGATTCGTAGTTTCTTTAACTATTTGAAAACATTTTTGAAAGACGCAAATAATGGAATTGGAAAATTAACTGTCAATCTTATATAATATAATGCAATTTGGAGTCTATTATTTATCGTATCATGTATTAATCGCCATCTGAGCAATCCTAATTTAATCACAATTGGATTTGAATTATTAATGCATAATTTTGATGAAATGTACCGGCATTTGTTTGGAGGTAAAGTGGGTAATCACTAACGAATAAGAAACTCGATAAACATACCCGTCACGGATAAACAGGAATTGACGAGCTAGATGCTTAATCCGCTTGCCCATTTATACGAGTTATTTACAATTGAACTAATATTAACTTCTAGCCCTTTCATTACATTCTAGAACCCAAATGGTCTCGTCCAGATTGCGAACACGTGGTTTCCTGAAGAAGATTATCACCTTCAGACATACGAGGAGTAGTCCATGTTGCGGACACACCGTGGTTACTATGCTATCCCGCCCCTGATTTGACATTAAGGTTGGCCAGCGGGTGCTTAGAGGTCGTGTGACCGTTCAACCTTGTCAGTATAAGCTTGACTAAATTAAGTACACGAATATTTCTAGGTTAGGTTAAGTTAGTTTAGACTTAGACTTAGATTAGGTTAGGTGTATAGCCCCGGTGGCCAGCGGGTGCTGCCAGTAACCCCTTCCACCCATGTCACCCACCACCTTCAAGCAGGAATACCCTCTAGTTGCTCTTTGACTTGTTCGCAACCTGAATACTGGATACCTACAGTAGCCTCATGGCTTCTTTGATGCTGATTGACAGCTTTGAAAAGTTACCAGACCAAATTATGTATCCCCACGCCAAACCATATGATCTTCAAAAACATGTGTTTAGCAGCTGTCACTTCTGACAGTCAAAATTTAGGTATATGCCTAAATGTTGACTGTCAGAAGTCAGCACCAAATAAGCCATGGGGCTACTGTAGGCTGCCTTAACGCTTTGGTTGGGTTCGCAATCAGGATACAGCCATCAAAACATGGCAACTATTGATTTTGTAGTCAAGTAGTATCAATATGATAATATTATTAAAAATATGAGAATTACCTACACATTATTTAATTCCATGTTTGGAATATTAAAATGAGGCGTTTCTTAAGGGGTTTTAGTTTTTAATAACCCGGAATAGTGTTCTCGTGTTAGACTGGATTGGTGATGATGGGGAGATTAGGGCTCAAATCCCGGTCGGATGTACGGAAGAGGGTTATCCCTAAACTAATTCCCACTCTTCCTTCAAGCGAATTCTGGTACATTTACTTTAGATTCTATCTTCCTTCTCCCCACACCAATAGTGTAAATAGGCAAATAGCCCAAATAAGTAGTAATGCGGGGTGTAGAAAAATAATAAAATTGGAACATTAACTGTCAAATAATCTTGCAATAGAATATTAGTTTACAAATTTAGAATATTTTTGGGTAGTTATTTTAAGGCATTAAAACTGAAATGCACTGGAGATTTCTCTTTTGATCCAAGGAATGGAGGGTAAATTTAATTGTCACTGTTAAAGATCATTATAGCCAGACATATGCGTTTATTATTGGAACTTTTTTAAACTTTTGTGACGGCTAGAACCTTTCTGCCACGAGTTTATTTTGTTAGCGACGTTGCCTACTAGCTATTTTGAGAAGGGGTTTGTATATTAAGCATATATAAGTATATTAGAGTGCATTTAAGCACTCTAAGCACTATCATATAACTAGCAAAAAACATCATTCACATTGAGTATAATATCTATAGCTATCCAAATTCTTATAAACTCAATATGAACTATGTTTTTTGCTAATTAAATTTTTTTTTCTTTCAACTTTTTCCTTATATTTCATATCACTTATTATCTATTCATTTTTAATTAGATCCTTTTGTTATTGTATTGGGTGTTCCTTGAATACTTATTATGGTATAAAGGGCTAGAAGTAAAAAATCAAAAAGGCAAAAAGATTAAAGCACAGGAAAAAGGGGGGAAAGGTAAATAGGTAAACGGTATGGAAAGAATAAAGACTTGGTAAAAAAGGGTACATAGTGAAATAGAAGAAAAATTGCAAAAAGGTTATTACTTTACGGTAAAAAGGATTCAAACTGTAAAAACTAAATCTAATCAAAAATAGCAAGGATGTTAAATTTTTTTTATGAAATTGTTAAATAAAAGGGCGAAAAGAGCACAGTTAATCAAAAATAGTAATAAGGGTAATTAAAATGGGCAAAAAAACATTTAAAAAAATCGTAATTTATAGATTGTAACACTATTGAATCAATCGCCCCGCTTTGGGCGTCGATTGAAACACTATGGATTAATTCCCTGATATAATAATGCTGTGATGATGTTTAGGTTGTCTATAGCTCCATGGTCGAGCGCCTATCATCACTGTACGGAGAAGATTCCGTTTAACCAGCTCTCTATAGCTCCGTGGTCGAGCACTAATTAGAACGGTATAATTAATAAATGTAAGAAAGAGAACAATTGATGGCTGTTTATTCACACACGGTTTATTTTAATGACATTTGTTAATTATTTATACATACTCCAATTAAATGCTTTATATCAATGTACACTTGTGATATTAATGTAAGTTATTTTATACTGTATTATACTGTGACTGCCAGTGTGTGTGTGACTACGTTGTTCGTGGGCGGGATGCCTTAAACATACGCACAACGGCTTATATATGTCATACCCCTTGCCTTTTGCTCCCCTCATCAACAGTATAAAAACTAACTAATAGAGTCCTGGCGACAGGTGTTGTGAAGGCTAGCTTCTTATTGGTATAGGGAATTGACGTCTTTTGCCAAATACGGCGGAGTTGTTCCTTTAACAGGAAATAGCGCAGTTGTTCTTTTAACAGGAAATATGGTATAAAAATAGATTTTAAAGTTGTAATCCTTTTCAAATTATTTTGGAGAAGCGCGTGTTTCTTAATGGATGAGTCTTAAAAGGATACTCTACATATATTACTTTAAAGAAAAATTACCTTCATCCATGTCTTTTTTATATAATTTAGAGTAATTCAAACCAATATCATTACAAAATGTTAAAAGGTGTACAAGAAATAGATGATAACAATATTCAAAATCCACAAAAGGCCCAGATTTGGAAAGAAAGGGTAAAAGGTTAACAGGGTATAAAGCTTTAACGGGATGGAAAGGGTAAATAGGGAAATAAGGGGAAAAAGTTATTTCTTTAGTTAAAGAAGGTAAAAAGGATAAAATGGGTAACAGAGATCAAACGGGGTGAATTCGGTAAAAGAATGCTAAAATAATTTTAATTGGATTTAATTACAGCTCTTTAAAATCCAATTAATTATGCTGTGTCACTCTTCTTTCTTTTTTATTAGCACAAAAAGGCAAGATTTCTAATTATTATGTATTAATAAAGTTATCACTTAATCTTCAAAATGAATGTCAAATTCTAAACATGTTCAGGTTATATCTATATTTTAAGATAGTGTATTGGTCAGCCTACTTTCAAGTAATGTATCACAATTTAACCAAATAAAGGATTAATATTTAAACATAATTTTGAGATTTGTGGTTAGTTTTATAGACTGAAAATAACAAAACCACTTGATAGATTCCCCGCGCGAAGAACGTGTAGTCCAATTAGTACTTTATACGTCAAGTGCCATTTAACGAATTAATCCATGGGGTACGATTTAAATAAGTGATGAGGAAATACTTGAGTATTTGCGTGGATAGGGTATGTGGAAAACCATCCCTGGTGTATCCAATATAGATTAAAACCTTGCCATTCTCGGCACCGGTAATTGGGGCGTGGAAATCCCAAAGGGTGTATGTGCCATTTCAAACATTTTGAGTTATTAAGAAAAAAAAACATTTAATTTGACAACAATCTAGATATCCAAGTACTTTCATGATAATAGATTATATAAACACTCAAGGAAATTACATAATATTATTAAAAACAGAATACGTACCAACAAATTAATTATAAAAAATGAAAAATAATATAGTAAGTTTAAGAAAATATAGTAAGTATACTTTTAAAATATATATAAATTAAAATAGTTTTAAAAAGTACATTGCTTTCAATATCTACACTTTTTTTTACTCACTGCACAAGTCAACGTAGAACTGATGATGTCCTTCTGGTAAAAAAAAAATGATCATAATGATAAAGTATTTTATATATATCTTTTCCAGAGCTAGTTCCGTGGATTAAAATTGTACTTATGTCTGATATTGTTTTACCTTTCTTCAAAATGGTGAACACTTCCCAATCTCCCAACTATTTGCTAAATGTTTTCGAATCTTCAATTCACCAGGATGTTGTGTATCGATTCTTATCCACGATGTAATTGTAGTATTTATTTTTGAGGTGTTTATCAACTTATCTGCAGCCTCTTTTAAATCATAAATTTCAAACTATCCAAGTCAACAACAACTTTAAAAATTTGCTCCAAACGAGTTGATATTACAACTTCCTTTGGGTCGTCTGCAGACTCTTTTCATTATCTCTTATCAATCCAAAATTTCAGTCACGTTCTGAGAAACTTTGTCCAGATACTAGAAATGTTTTCACTATCTCTTATCAATCCAAAATTTCGGTCACGTTCTAAGAAGCTTTGTCCAGATACTAGAAATTTTTTCATTATCTCTTATCAATCCAAAATTTCGGTCACGTTCTAAGAAGCTTTGTCCAAATACTAGAAATTTTTTCATGATCTCTTATCAATCCAAAATTTCGGTCATGTTCTAAGAAGCTTTGTCCAGATACTAGAAATTTATGTTCAATATTACTCCAAATAATCCAACTGACACAATGAATATGTACAAAATCAGCTTAATCCTATTTTTGTTTTGTGAGCAGCTACTATCACTCCAAATACACAATTTATTTTAATATATAATGCTCTCAGAATTTAAAACTCTCAGCAAACAAGATGCAATTTCGTTCCCACCTCTTACAGCTGACGAATCAGTCCATATACACATGTTCCCATAATCTGTTATCGTGTATATCCACCACAGGTACCTAATAAAACACATTCACAAAAAATAACTCAACGGTACATAACCCCTTTGGAAATGAAAACGGTCTGTGAGTTAGCTCTAACGCTATCTTTGAGCTGTGTTTTAAACTTCATAAATATATTATTGAACTTAGTCCTTTTAGGTGGACATTCGCCTTGGTATATAGACCATTATAAGATTTTTTTTAAATATGGTAAACTATGGCACTTAGCCCGTTTGAGATTTCCACGCCTCAATTTGTTTGTGAATTGAAATCTGTATGTTTTCCAATGCAGCTCATAGCTAACACTTTAGGTAAGTTAAAATATTGTATATACTAATACTAGGCCTACACTCCACACGCTCGCCGAAACAATCTAAAGCATCAATCAATCTTCCCCGATTGAGATTGAAGTATAATCGTCTCTAAAAGACCAATTTTTTTGTCATCGTGACTGTATTAATATAAACTCAATCAATATCGTGTGTAGACACGGGTACGATAAGTTAATTAGGTTATTTTCACCGACTTTAGGATAACTGACAGCTTGCCAGGGAATAATTAAGATGGGGAGATATACTTTGTGGGGAGCTTTGTCATCTCATCATGACTTTCAATCAGTTCCTACCTGGGACCACCCTGTGACCACGGGCCTCTTGGGCTTCACACTGTATGTAGGGGGTTCGATTTCAGGTTAGTGCAGAAGATATATATAACAAATAGGAAATAAATAGATATCGTATTAGCCTATTAGTACGCTCAGCCCAAAAGTTAGTAACGACCTATCTGCATCGTTGGTCGCTCTTATTATACTGGTTTACCGATGACTGGGCGATCGGAATTCGAATAGAGGTTCGGTTCTCTTTCTTCTAAATTGTTATGCATCCCCAACATTAAAATGTGGGTACATTTTCTATAAACAATAAACTTCCTTTGCGTAAATAATGTATACGAATAGCTTGGATGGGCAGTAAGAAGCTGACAAATAAAATTTGAAAAATAACGAATAAGTGGTGGGGAGTGTGAAGGTAAATTAAATGCACCCGCATTCGCTTATGTATCTTAAGTATGGCATGTGATAGCTAACTCATTTATAGTCTACCAAAACTGACAAATAGCGTGAGCAAAATTGTTTAAAATCGACCTACTGGTTCAATATAATGTTTGACGCTATGACGCGCATGCGCGAGAATTTCACTATGGTAAATCCGTAAGTTAAACAACAAATTCTGATCCGCTGGTTATTTTATAGACCAAGGTATTGTAAATTACACGCGCGGTCATCATATTTCGTGCGCATGCTCATGGTTCACGTGCGTGTGTTTGGGACCGATAGAATACAACAATAGAAAGATGACATTTTGATAGCTGACAGTTTTGTGCAAGATGACAACTGAAGACGCTTCCACCAACACAAACTAGCAAATTATGCGGCCCTCACACTGAGCAAACAATGACTGAGAATTCCGTTGCGAAGAGGAGGGGGGAGCAGCTTTCCTCCTTCCTATATCGCCCAGCTCTCTTCCCCTTACTCGTCGAAACCTGCTTTTGTTCTTCTTTGCAAAGAAATGTTTCAAAGCCTCTTTTTTTTTCTGCGTGCGAAATCTTGAAGCACGCAAATTTGCTCAGTGCTAAAAGGGAGTAGGTAAATATCCTCTTGTCAATATGCTGCCTTGATTGCAATCATCTCTCCTAAACAATGTTCGTTCTGTTGTCTGAATAACTCTTTTTTATATCATTTCGTTGAATTGATAAGCTCAATATAGGGATGTGGACTTTTATTCCTAAGGTAACGGAATTTGGAGGGTGAATTCTAAGGAACAAAATCATCAGCATTCGTCTAGAAAGCGACCGCAATGAATTAAGACGTTTCCAATATACAGTTATTTTATTTATTATCTCTTTTATTTTAAAGCAATGCCAAATTGTCGTTTTCCAATATTTTGTGACATATTTTGTTATTTTTAGTAAAATAAATAAATAAATGACTACACAGGAATGTTTTAAATAATGTTATCTAGAAGTAAAAATACTATAAAAAGCAAACACAACTTAGTTAAGCTTATAGAAAATACAGAGAATCACGTTTCAAAAAAATATTTTTGATTTATACAATATATTAAACAAACTAGGATTATACAGGTGGGGCTGAAACAATTAGATGATTAGTAACTTGAAATTTAACAGTTTAATTGAAAAATACATATTCACTAGCTGTATAAAAGCAAACTACGTACTACATTTTTGAAGATAATGTCAATCATGCGAGCTCCACCCGACGTCAGACAAACCTCAGCACCTTGTCCATCCAGTTCCTCAGCAAAAATTATCCACTAGTTTCTGCCCCATCCTGTATATTCGAACGTCACTTTATAAACAGTAAAATACTGTAGGCCTACTGACTGATATGGGTCGTTAGTTTTTAGAATACGTTCAATTTTTTTTTATTAAATTAAATGTGAAAATAAGATTAATTTGCCGAAGCACCCTCTCAACAAGTTAACAGTCCTATTTTTTAAGGGAGTGTTCGTGAGTAGGGCTTAAAAGCAGCGTTTTTTAACCGCTGTGCCGCGGCATATTAGTGTCCCGCAAATGGTCGTTAGGTGTGCCGCGGGAGTTTGGAGAAAGATAAAAATCAAAGCAAGACAAATTTAGAGGAATACAAATAAATCTTTTCAAATCCATGGATAACATTATTTTTGAAAATAACACAATAATTATTAGAGTTTTAGCTATTAAACATATAGACGGAATTATTAGTACCAGTTTTCTTAATAATAAAATCTCTCTTGAAAAACCGATGGTGTGGCTTGGCAATTTTAGTGCCTTGTTAGATGTGCCTTGAATTGAAAAAGTTTGAAGCTCTCTTACATAGAGGTATGTGCTCTCTGTACTCTATCCACCGTTTGAAGATTAAAAAGTTAAAACCCAAATTTTTATGCATTCATACGCCATTGGTTGTGCTGCTGATTTTTTTTTTAATACATGTATCTTCCGGGGATAATTTCTATAGCCGGAAGCTGAACTATTTACATTTGGTCTATGTTGGATGTTCTAAAGCTATTATTATATATTTTCCCTAGATATAACAACGGCTCCCAAACTGTGGCACGCGGGATTTTGCGCGGAAATAGGCCTACGCCAAAGTTTATTTATACATTAGGGTGGTATTGGTGTTTCTTATGTTCAAGTATCATAAAATAACAGCCACAGTTGTACTGTATGTACACGCGACATATAAGGGGTATTTTGGATAATTTAATAAGATGTTATGACGTATAAATGGGTTCATGCCCTTTAAGAGATTTTCCAAAAAGTGTTTAAAGGTGCCGCATTCTAGAACGTTTAAATGCATTGCATATCTTCAGCCGTCTCGTAATATTTAAATTGAGGTTTGTTAATTTACTACATGGCTTACCCCAAAGTGAAGACGAGATACCATATCATAAATAACCTTATATTTTGAGTTTTATACATTAACAGATATACGCGAAGTTGTAATATTATCTCATTTTCACCGATGTCTAAAGCAAATGGCCATAGTTCCGTAATTCAGATGGAGGGTATACGGCTGAATTCTTATAAGAAATAGCGCAGTGTGGGGCTACTTATCTTTTGTAAGGAGGTGCCTTTAAAGTATACGTTCTCGGTTTTCTGTAAACCGACGCTTTCTAAAAAAAGATTACCGTCGGATGAGTGTTGTTACTCACTAAGCAAATTAGTCATCAAAATCGTTAACCAATCTTACGAAAAAGTGTTTAGTAAATGTTTTTGTAATGCGTAATCAAGTAAAATGGGGTTTTAAAAACAATAATTGTTGATTATTTCATGGCTTTACGTGAGGTGACTTATTGACATTCGAACAAAAGGATTTAAAAATTAATCATCCACAAATTGGTCACTTTTTTCGTGTTAATTTAAGCGTTCTCCTGCATAGCCCTCGTCCCAATGATTGATTTATTATTTCTCCGGTGTTACATTTGTTTCGGCTTTCTGATTTTAATTAGCCAATTACAGTAGCTCTATATATGGGTAAATGTCCCATTAGAGTTATGGTCGCATTTATTGGAGATTTGATTACAGTCATTTCGCATACCGCGCTTAGTGGTTGTGTCAAAAAATGGAAGGGGGGAACCTCCAAACGGAGGTAAAAAAATTATCATTAATGATTTGCAAATTTGATTAACTGTTTGTAACAATTTTACTGACCCACGGTATTTTCACGAAATTGAGAAATATAAATCTTTTGTCATCAAACTCGATGTTTGTGGGTCCTATTTTTTCTAAGAGTATTAAACGTTCACTTTCTGAGCTAATTGAATATATCAGATCATGACTTACGAACTAAACTCTAAAACAGACACAGCAACCAGTGATATTTTGACACCGTACTAAAAATCGAACACCAAACTCTAAACTCAGTCAGTAGATGCGTAACCAACTGAGCTAAAGTGTTCACGTACCTTCAAATTATATTTTTGTGTTACCAAGATAACCTTTATCGGCGAAAGTCGGTATTTTTATAAGAAAATGAAATAATTTAGTATTAAAATATACATTGTATCTATTATTTTCTTCTTTTTTTTTCTAGATGGGTTGGGACATAGCTATTTATTGAATATATATAAGATGTACAAACAACATTAGACGAGCAAATACAGTATAAAGAAACGAAAGATGATCGTGGGACCTTTGATAAGTTTGTAAGTCGACCGGGGCATAAAAAAGGTTACCCACCCGACCTCTGGTCTAAGACATCGCAGTTAATCACCGCTGACCAAGATAGCGTGCTTGAATCGCGGCCGGCTTTATTAGGGTAGGTTTTCAATCTCCAGCCTCTCTTTCATGCTAATGTTGGTACACTTACCCCGCTCGTCCCTACTAGGTAGATAAAACCGAATACACCAGAGTAAAAAACATTAATAGGGGGTTACATTTTATATCAAATGTAGGCACTATTATTAAAAGACTTGAAGAAGCGGTGAACGTCTTAAAAACAAAGTTGTTTCTAGAAAAGACACACAAAAGAAATTAAATTTCATCAATGATCAATTTTCATCCCTACCAGGAATCGAATCCGGGATACTTATTTCACCAAGCAAATGATCAAAACTTTCCAACAGTTGAAATGTTCCTGACAATAAATATAATGTGTGATAGCGGTGCTAAAGTATTAACTTTTATAGGAAGGGCCATTTAGAAAATACAAATATATTTTCTGGTCAACATTGATATTATTTTACTATATTTTTAGTATTATTTTATAAGTATTGATGATATCTATCAAAAGTGACAGCTGCGGATAGCATGACTTGACGTATGAACACGTGATAGTAGATTTAGTAGCATTGTTAGCTGTAGATAAGGCCCTGCTTACGAAAATGGGGCTGTAGCAGCAACAGTAGTTTTACTCCTTGGCAGGAGGACCAAGCCGCCGCGGAGATTTGTCCATTTTGAGAGAGGATACACAATGGGACAAAAAGATAAGTGGGCTCCCGCTGGCAAGAGGTTGAGAAAAGTTATTTACTTAGTTGTGGTTTTTTTAACAGAAAAGCGGCAACAGTTAGAAAAGCCACGTGCTTTTGGCTGCCAGATGCTAAATAGGCCTAATATGAATGTGACTGGTCGGCGGTTGTATAAACCTTTTGAAGTTTTATTATATACAAATTTAATAAAATAGGAGCCGCACTGGTGGGCACGCGTACCGAACGTCAAGCTCGGCTAGTCCTGTTTGCTACATCCCACTTTCACGTCTTCTGCTTCAGCCCCCT
>CABEEJ010006300.1:15810-33059 GCA_901482245.1 Timema douglasi
ACATTCTCCTCACGAGTTACTGTAACTCAGCGGCTGTGGGATATTCTCCTCATAAGTTACTGTAACTCAGCAGCTTAGTATGTTCTCCTCACAAGTTACTGTAACTCAGCAGCTGAGTACATTCTCTTCACGAGTTACTGTAGCTCAGCAGCTGAGTACATTCTCCTCGCGAGTTACTGTAACTCAGCAGCTGAGTACATTCTCTTCACGAGTTACTGTAACTCAGCAGCTTAGTACATTCTCCTCACGAGTTACTGTAACTCAGCAGCTGAGTATGTAGATCACTTCAAAGTAAGCCCCTTAACACAACTGACGTCCTTCCTGCCCCCCTTTCCTCTTCTCCTAAACGTTCTGAAACTCGCTGTTACAGGTATACCAACAGAAGAGGGGGGTTTCCCCAGAGTTAATGTCTATGTCAATACACTGGGTTGTGCTAGTTGGCAAAATAATCTCTGTTTTCAAAAACATGACTTGATGCACCTGCCCAACTAATGACGTGAAACAATTGATAGTACGATTACTTAGTCTTACGCCATCTTTGCATGTTTTTAACTATCAAAGTCTGCAAGTCCATAACACTAGAAAGATTAAATGTGGCGAAAAAAGAAACCCGGACGCACAATCGGTATTTGTCATCAAACTAATCTTCTTTAGTCGCCAAATGGCTGGCTAAATCGCTGACTACTCCTTATTTAAAGCAAAATTCTGCTGGTCATCTCCCAGAAACCACAGCAGGTCCGACAAGAGACAAAAGAGAAATCGTCCCTCCTTTGAAATACACCCATAGTAACGCCACTGACTTAAAAACAGGGCGGGAAAAAAAGGTGGGTGGAGCATTATGGTGTGGGAAGTTTGGTTGTAAAGTTAGTTTTTCTGTATCTCCAGACCCCACCCCCCCCTTTTTTGTTTCTTTGTAAGGGGTGAAAATGGCTACTGGCTTTAAAAAACCCAAGGAGTTTTGGAGGGGGTAGGTTAGCAGAGGTGAGAGTTGAAGAGAGAGAGAGAGAGAGGGATGAATTTTGTTTCCATTCCTTGTAGCGTGCCACGAAATGAGAAGCCAGGGTTGAAAAAATATAGGGTGAAATAAGGGGGTAGGGGGGGTCAGAATTGTGTGTGTGTGTGTGTAAAAGAGAGAGGGTAGATGGTAGTCGGGCGTCCAGAAAATTGCTACAAACCAATCTAGCTTCCATCTAGGGGGATGAGAAAGGAACAGGGGTAAGGGGTTGGGTGTAGATGTTCTTTTGTTTCTTCTATTATTATTTTTACTCTCTCCTCTACTTTTTTTTTTAGCCCCCTCGGTTCTGTGGAGGTGTGTTCTCTGTCTACATCATACTAGCCCTCTCACCCCTCTCCCACAACTCTGAGAAGGGGATGGGGGGGGGCAAGGAAGTCCCACGACCCCCAAAGCGCAAGAAGGCTCGTTTTCATCAGCCCTCGTGAATATTTGATAAGTGCAAAGGAGTTGCGGGTTCTCTCTGTGTATGTCGTCTCTCTGACGTCATAAGTGAAACAGAGTCACGGTCCGGTCGCAGTCTCTAACCTTTCTTCCAGCCCCTCTCGTCACTAGTTCTTCAACAGGACGAGTGTGTCTGCAGAGGAATCCGATGAGCTGGACCAAACGTTCTTCTTGGCTCTGCTCCTAACACAGGCGTCCCGAGTACATTCCTAGGAGTCGTCTATTTAACAGGCGTCGTTATCAGTTTAGGGACGAGGCTGCCATTGTGTGTGACGTAATATAGCAGGCCTGGACACATTTGTACCGCTTTGAGAATTAAAATATGTAAACCTCTTGTAACAATTAACTAACATTAATGGAAGTGTGATGGGAAAACCAGATAAGAAGTTTAACAATCATAAACATAGTTCGTTTTATTTAGGACAAAATAGAAGGTAAATACATAATTAGAGCAAAACATGACAATATGGCGCGAAGCGCTTCTCCTCTCAGATTTAAATAACTCTGCTGATATAAAGGAATTAATTGACATTACAATATCTGAAAATAAAAAAAGGGAAACATATAGTTATATTCTGGTTGCCAGTTCAACAGTAATATTAATCGCCATCATGGAAATCTATGGTTCCTTCTATGGTTCCCTCGGTTATAGCATTAAGTGCAAGCAACAGATACTACATTGCGACTATTAGCATACATCTAAATTTAGGCAATAAAAAGATAAATATTTACGCGCCTTTAGCTATAAAGAAATCAACATAACGTTGAATCAAAACAATAGATAGAATAAGACGTTAGGCCAAGCCTCAACTCTAACACCTAAGGGCCCTGTGCTCTCAGTTAAATAGATAACTAAATAATCCCACATACAACTCAATACGCAAACTAGAAAGGACGGGTGGTAAGCCTGAGACGCCGAGTACGCCAAGGCGTGACCAAAAATATATACATGAAATTAAATATACATTATGTATGTATAACACAACGAAATAGTACAATTAGAATGAATTAAACCTCGTACAAAGAGAGAGAAAGCAAGCGCATTCGCATTGACCTGCGCGCAACATTACATAATTCTAAGTTTAAATATTTATAAGTCCCAAACAATAATTTAGACAAGATGTCCCCTATTATGCCGAAAGTGCATTTTGAATATTAATTAAATCACGGCCCCAAGTCGCCGTCCTCACCATGCTCAGTCAGTGGTATAATAAGCGACTATTCAAAATCGCGATCACTATATATACATTATTGTATCCACAGAGACACGGGGCAAGGCAAGGAGGGGGTAAGACGATAGAACAAACATAACAGCAAATAATGCGTCTGACAGCATCTAGAATATTCCAGGTTGTCCTAGCGGCGGAAGTGATAGCTTCGTCTGGCCGCGTGGAACCTCAATCGTTTCCGGCCGGCCGCGGATCGAGTCTCGAGCAGACAGTCGGTTGAAGGCTCCGCTCAGTCAGTTGTGCCAGTTGGAGAGTGGAGGTCAGAGCTCGTGCTTTGGTGTTGGAGATAGTGTTGTAGCTCATCACGTGTGGCGGTGAGTGTTGACCCATTTGATATAACGTCAACTTGTAACTCGTCACAAATATAAGAATGGGCAGCCAAGTAAAATTCAATCTTTAGTAGACACAATTTATTATTTAAAAAAATATTACTATACAACATAGAAATATAAGAGTCCGATCCCTTAGTTAAGTCGATAGCGTGTCTACCTACTGAGCAAAGGGTCCCGGGTTTGATTCCTGGCCTGGAAGAACATTTATCCTTGATGAAAGTATGAGTTTTAAGCTTTCACATAGATAAATTAACGACTGCGGGACTTGGTGTTGTGCCTGTCCTAGTCTAATTTATATTATAAGGTTTATGGAGCTACGACAGGCCTAGCAGTCGGTGGTGGAAAATATATGGCTCAAATAAAATACTGACCCAGACCACAGGTGGGAAACAGCAATGGATGTAAAAAATATATAAATAGAAGTCAATATATAAAAATGTATGTATTACAGTTGGTCCACGAGCTCCTTCTTGGGAACTGTAAACAAGGAGTACTGATGTACTAACTTGATCCTATCTGGTCCATTTTGGATGGTTGTAAAAGTTTTCTCAAACTGAGCGAAAAACAACAGCAAGGGATGGATAGTAAGACACAACAAAATGCTAAGCTAAGCTAACCTAACCTAACCTAATCAAGTCTTACATGATATAAGGCAAAAATATTGATGGGGCCGAATTCAGATCTACCCGCAGGTCGTTTTCTTAGAGTTCTCCTGTCCAGTGATCGTGGCCAACTGCTATGCTACGGTAAAATAATTAAGCTGTTCTCCAATAAAACATAACTTTTCATGAGGTGAATGCCATATTTGCATTTCTTTTTGTCGGGTAATAATAATTTCCAATTCCAATTTCCTTCCAATTTCCTTTATTATAGTGCTGGCCAACAGTCGTAAGACCTATAACAGGCCAGCACTGAAAAGTACACACGTACATACCTTATAATACATATATTTACACAAGAAAAAATGATAGACAAAAAATGGCTAAATAATGTTATATACTGATGAATAGTTACGAGATAAAAAGTAGTTAATAATAATAATAATAAAAAAGTAGCATTAAAAACAAATAACTAAATAGTAATCAGTAACATAATGCAAAAAATAGATCAGAATATTGTAAGTTTAAATAATATAGGCAGAACCTCTACATGATAAATTATTGATAATAATAATAATAATAATGGTGTAACTGAGTTTACTGAAAGATTAGCCCGTACTAATGTACCGTTGATTTACCGTTGTCCAGGGGACGCCCGAATGTACTGATAGTACATCCTTTCCGTGGAGGCTCTTTTCATGTCCAGGTGAGATGATAGTGATAATGATTATGAGGGTGATAGCGAGTATGAGGGTGATAGTGAGTATGAGGAATATAGTGAGTATGAGGAATATAGTGAGTATGAGGGTGATAGTGAGTATGAGGGGATAGCGAGTATGAGGGTGATAGTGAGTATGAGGGTGATAGCGAGTATGAGGGTGATAGCGAGTATGAGGGTGATAGTGAGTATGAAGGGTGATGGCGAGTATGAGGGTGATAGTGAGTATGAGGGTATGGAACCAGTGGAAACACTTTCCTAGCTAACCAAATCCCGATGATGTTGGGGTAATTCCCCTTTCGGAAATAATACCCAAGCTACCAGCCACGAATCGAACCCGGGACTCCTAGGCCCGCACGGCTCTGACCCCTATACCACTAGGGTAGTTTAATATCAGATGTAAATTTTGTAGTTGAGATTCTTAAAACTGTTAATAAATATTTCTCGGGTTGTTTTATAGAAATTGTATCCTCTTCAATGAGATCATTATGCTTTTAATCCTGGTATTTTTCCATAGTTTAACATACGCTCTAAGGTACGGTTCAAATCCCAGTGTGGCTTGTAGTGTCGGTACATGACCAAATTAATTTTCGTGTTTACCTCTTGGAAGCATTTGCGTGTATGTTGAGAATGACCTGGGACTACTGTGTGCTGCTGGTGGCGTTAGCCACTTGTCAGGGGTAGGTTGGACCGAGGAGACTCTCAAGGGGAGTGCCGCCAAAATATGGACCCTCTTACATTATTAATGTGTCAGAGGTGGGAAATGTAGGGCTAAGAGGAAGTGCACCAGTGTTTGCTTGGAAGGAGGCCGAGGGAGTATTCGGGGAATACCACCCGCCTGGGGTTTTAGCGACCAAGCAGACTAAATGAACTTCACGTTCAGTTCTAGTGTCCACCAATGCGAGTATTATTGCTTTTAACACAAACTACCCTCTTACTTAGAATTACACGAAAACCTAAGTTTCAACCCTCTCGGGATTTCAACCAGAGATCTCTCTAAAGTGATTAAATATTGTCTCAACTAGATATATCGCGGGTCGTGTGTTCCTGAAGCCCTTCTTGCCCCGACACCCCCCAATGTAAATCTTGGGCCCCCTTTTCCGGTCCAGTCTATTTGCCTTTAGACCTCCCCAAGAACTTGAATCTGGGTCCAGAAAGGGTAGAGAGTGCCAGTGTGTACAGAGAGGTTCCTTGAAGCCCACCTGGTGACAACCTCTCCAGAGGGCCCTCCCCCCCCCCTTCGTCTGTCCCGAGTCAAACAAAGAGGGGGAGGGGGGTCTTGCCCGAACTCAACTGCTACAACGGAGAGGTCTCTCAGTGACCGTCGTCTGGAGACGTCTTGGGAGTTGGGAACTCCCACAAACAGGTTCGCTAATTGCGGCCAAAGAGCTTTTAAATGAGCTTTTCTAGGTGGAGCAAGTTTTGATAGTGGCTGTGGACATGTAGACATACATACATGCACATACAACACACATATATTATGTACACACATGCACATACAACACACATATATTATGTACACACATGCACATACAACACAACAGAGACACATGTTCACACACAACATACAGTATTAATACAATGATTCACACACGCTGCCAGTATATCAGTGGTCCGGGCCTCCGAAGGTTATTTAGTCAAATGAGAGCCTCACGAGATTTGATCTAATCTGTGTATAAATTAATGAGGGAGATTACGATAAGAAAACATACCTGTATTCGCCTGGGGAGAAAATGTAGAACCCACAACGGTGGGTACGTGGGCTAAATTTCAAGATCACGTGGTCTTGTTTGCGAGGTTGAGGCTCGAACCAAGCTCGGGTAAGAACAGGGTGTTTTTCTCCTAAATTGTTTCTCGTTCTAACTCCACGCAAATGTGGATACATTTTTAAAATCTTAATTCCTGCTTTAAAAGTGTGATTAAAATTGTTATAGCTCAGACGGGTAGTAAGACGCAGATCAAAGGAAGAAAAGTAAAGCACGCGTTTAAAAAGATGGGGAGGCGCTTGATTCGTTATAAGGTCCCAGATTAATCCAAATTTAATAACAGGTAGCTAGATGTAAGGATCGAACCAAGACACCTTGACTCAAAGGTCTGTCGCAGTTACCTCTCTTCTGTCCTTGTCGGGAGATGTCAATAAGCTGTGTGTCTCTCAGACCTCTCTCCCCTCTGATGTGGTCAGTTCCCTCCTGGACTGACATCAAACAAGACATCCCCTAAAAGAAGTACCGGACATTATGTACCAGGGGGTGAGTTATCACACTGCGGCTTACACAGACATCCCCTACAAGAAGCACCGGACATTATGTACCAGGGGGTGAGTTATCACACTGCGGCTTACACAGACATCCCTTACAAGATGTACCGGACATTATATACCAGGGGGTGAGTTATCACACTGTGGCTTACACAGCCATCCCTTACAAGATGTACCGGACATTATGTACCAGGGGGTGAGTTATCACACTGCGGCTTACACAGATATCCCCTACAAGATGTACCAGGGGGTGAGTTATCACACTGTGGCTTACACAGCCATCCCTTACAAGATGTACCGGACATTATGTACCAGGGGGTGAGTTATCACACTGCGGCTTACACAGACATCCCTTACAAGATGTACCGGACATTATGTACCAGGGGGTGAGTTATCACACTGTGGCTTACACAGCCATCCCTTACAAGAAGCACCGGACATTATGTACCAGGGGGTGAGTTATCACACTGCGGAATTTACCCATTTTCTGATTGATATAAAAAATAGGAATACATTAATATTAATATTATAGGGGGACGGTAAAAGGTAACCGAGAAATACAGTTTAAAAATATTCACTATAGAGTACTTTATTTTGGAAACGTAACATCGGTTATAAAACAAGAACAAGTGAAAATAGAGCGTCAAATGGATTACAGTGTAAATTCAGTAAATGTTTTATAGCGGGTGTGCGCCGGTTTGTTCATTTTAAAACTCACTTAACACCGAGAACCAGGCCGGATGGTTGGGACTCTAGTGAACTTATAAATCATCATCATCAATAATAATAATAATATATTTAGTAAAATGTTATCAATGTGTACAGTTAAAAAACATGTTAGTTAGTATTTTATAAAAATTCCTACGCCCATAATCTTATTATAGCTGCTTGGCTGCAGTGCGAGGTTAGCTTAAATAGGACAGTCAGTTTCCTGTAAGAAAGCCAGAAAAATAAATAAGATTGTTCCTAAAACATTTTGATATATTTTGTGTAAAGCTGTATCGATTTATACTAAGATAACTGTTCTAGAATTTTGTTGTAGAGCTTTGATTTTTTTTTTATCGATCCTAAATAAGAAAGGTGAATAGTACTTGCTGTCGTGTTCTCTTCTGTCTTAATTTGATATGATTATATGATGTGCTTATTCTTTAAATAAACAGAATATTTTTCCTTAGATTAACGTTATATTTCACAGTTGAATGTCATTTTATCGCTCAAATAATTGAACAATTATAATTAATAACTTATATGACTCACCTTTTCGTTCGGAGTTCACAGAGAGTATAGTGAAGAAAACTTTTCTTGGGTCAAGAAAATCACAAAGAAGCATAACTAAGTGGTTTATGTCACTAGTCAAACCACTGTCAAAAACTATTTTTACTATTGGTCACTAGCCCCTTTTGATTTGTCATTCTGTCTACTTTTTTAAAAAAGACAAATAATAAAGTGAACAACCACTGGAGAACATTTTATGCCTGGGGGACCAGGTTCTTTCATATCACTTGAAGAAGACAATGTTATTAAATAATTCACCGTAATATTTATTGATAAATTAAAACATAAATCCATAATATTTGACACACAACACCATCCTTTGTATAAAGAACTGTTCCGCTCCAACTTAGGAATTTGACTGCCCGTCCGGAGGAATGAACCACTGCCACTCTATGCCAGTGACGTCATACAGGCACATAGCTATCTGGTGGTGAGTGCCGTGTACTTCAGCTATCATAACCTTGACGCTCACGGCACACTTAGTGAGTAACCAATCAAAACTAAGGCAAGTAGCGTGTGTTTATTGAACTAACTGATGTGTATTCTTATCGTGCAAGGAAATCATAGCACAAGGGGTATTTAATACATTTATCTCAAATTCTCAATTACTATCATCCAGGATTATTTGGGTATTTTATGAAATAATAAAAAAATATATTATTTCTAAAATTTAGACTTTGTAAAGTTTTGTTAAATTATTGAAAATATCTTTGTTAATCATTATTAATTTTAAATACAACAAAAATACTGATCCATGCACCATCTCACGAAAATAATTCAACTTTTATGAAAGGTGTCACATTCGTTTGGACGTGAGTATACTCCCATATCTAGGGGATGGTGGAAGGGTAAGGGGTTTTGTATACAGAGAAGCCTACCCTCTGGGAGCATGTATGCTGCCCGAAAAGACGAGACCACAGCAGAAGAAACATGGAGGTTACTTCGCCATCTTTTTGAAAAACCACAAACATAAAATAGAAATCACATTTGATTCAAATTTACAGTACATACATATGTTTTGTTCCCTTGAGTTGTGTTCTGATGGTGGGGTGGATAGGGGGGGGGTCACGAAACAAATATATATAGCCCCCTCCCCCTATTTCTTGTGGGGTTTCTGATAGATGGATTCGATAAGAACTAGTGGAGACAGAAGACAGAGGAATGTAAACAACATGAAACTGAGAGGTCTCTGATTATTAGATAAACAAGCAAACAGAGTATACATTCCGATTTTCATAGGAAGGGCCTTTTATAAATAACAGACATAAGGTAGTTTATTGCGGCCAACACCGATAATATTTTATCATATTATTAGTTTTATTTTATAGAGGTGTGTGAAGGTCATATTTTAAATAAGAAACAAAGTCTAAGTGAAACTTGAATAATGCGAAGAAAGTCTTAAGAAAAGGTTTCTGTTGTCACATTGCACTTTTATGTAATTTTTAAATAATCATTAAGTGCATCTTGGTAAAGATAAAGCTTTAGAGTATAAACAAAGCCCACTATATTGTTTTATAGTAATAAACAAAGCCCTCTGTATTATTTAATAGTAATAAACAAAGCCCACTATAATATCTTATAGTAATAAACAAAGCCCACAATATTATTTTATAGTAATAAACAAAGCCCACTATATTATTTATAGTAATAAACAAAGCCCACTATATTATTTTATAGTAATAAACAAAGCCGACTATATTATTATATAGTAATAAACAAAGCCCTCTGTATTATTTTATAGCAATAAACAAAGCCCACTATATTGTTTTATAGTAATAAACAAAGCCCTCTGTATTATTTTATAGTAATAAACAAAGCCCACAATATTATTTTATAGTAATAAACAAAGCCCACAATATTATTTTATAGTAATAAACAAAGCCCACTATATTATTTATAGTAATAAACAAAGCCCACATATATTATTTTATAGTAATAAACAAAGCCCTCTGTATTATTTTATAGTAATAAACAAAGCCCACTATAATATTTTATAGTAATAAACAAAGCCCTCTGTATTATTTTATAGTAATAAACAAAGCCCACTTTATTATTTTATAGTAATAAACAAAGCCCTCTATATTATTTTATAGTAATAAACAAAGCCCGCTATATTATTTATAGTAATAAACAAAGTCCACTATATTATTTATAGTAATAAACAAAGCCCACTATATTATTTTATAGCAATAAATAAAGCCCTCTATATTATTTTATAGTAATAAACAAAGCCCACTATATTATTTATAGTAATAAACAAAGTCCACTATATTATTTATAGTAATAAACAAAGCCCTCTATATTATTTTATAGTAATAAACAAAGCCCGCTATATTATTTATAGTAATAAACAAAGCTCACTATATTATTTTATAGTAATAAATAAAGCCCACTATATTATTTTATAGTAATAAACAAAGTCCACTATATTATTTTATAGTAATAAACAAAGCCCACTATATTATTTTATAGTAAATAAACAAAGCCCTCTATATTATTTTATAGTAATAAACAAAGCCCTCTATATTATTTTATAGTTATAAAAAAGCCCACTGTATTATTTTATATTAATAAACAAAGCCCACCATATTATTTTTTGTTGACATATCTGAATTTATCCATGCTTACGTTATAGATTTAATTTAATCACAAGTCTTTGTTAAAATATTGTTTAGTAGCTGTTATAAAAATGATTCTATGTTTAAATATAATATTTAGTGAGATATCTCTAATATGTTCATAATATAGCCAAATCGCCTTCTTACTTAGAAATGTTTCCCATATGTGAAGGCTATAATTGCTGTCGAAGTCGAAGTTGAGGAGAGTTGATCTATGACTTAAACCTTTTAAAGTCTCTTTATCTTTATTATTTTTTAGATATTTATAATACAAGTTCAAGCAGTTAAGATTGAATGGGAGATTTTCAGACACCCGAATATTGGCTATGTATATTACCCTAAGTCACACAGCCAGTCGGTGGCCTACCAACCTTTCAAAACAACATATCACGGATTGCTAGCAATCAAGTTGAACAAATCCTTATATAGCCGTTCAACTTGACTTCCCGTCACAAGTTCGAACGCGCTATACACATCTTCAGTGTGATGACGTCACAATACGCATGTCCTAAGAGACCGTCGTGGCCTTGTTAGTACTTCACGGCTGTCAATCAAACAACATCCCCCCCCTCCCCTCATACCCTCTCCAGTGCAACTAGCGGTAATTAAATTGGTTGTGGTGGTGACGCTGTCTGCAGATTAGTACAATCACCAGTTCCCAGGTGGCTCTGGTTGTCTTTACGTCATCCCCCCCCCCCTATATAACCAAGGGTTGGTTTTTGTTCTCTAATTAATCTCCTACTAGTGTATGCGGCGTCTTACGGAGGTTGAACTGTCAGCTTTATGAAGTTCTCAAGGCGTCTCAATACAATTAAGCCTTCAAGCGTCGTTGTTGTCATAGGCGTCTTCCGTGTTCGAGATTTCGCGGTGGAGAAAGGGGTTGGGGGGGATTTTTAATTAGTTTATACCTCGCTTACAAACTTGTTACATATAATTAACTATAGTTCGTGGTAACTTAGAGGCAACACAAAATATAGTTAATAAGAGAGAGGGAGTGTTCTTATTTAACTTAGATTGAATTCTCAAAGTGCACTTAATAAAATATAGATATATCCCCAACTAAGACACCAAAGCCAATTTATTACATGGAGGTTGGGGTTTTGATCCCAGTCGTGGTGTTCTGATAATGGTTTTACTAAACTGTTTTCCGTTCTACCTCCACGCAAATGTAGACACACTTCCTATCAGTTTCCCTAAAACACTGGCGTGATTCGTTCATATGCATGTAGCCTAAACGGGTAACGAGACATGCTGGCTCAAAAAACTTAACCTAGGACATCATCTCTTGACGAAAAAGATCCGAAACATGCAACTCGTAGCCTATCATCTTAGATTAGCCCTGTATTGGAAGTGGTATATCTCTTGTATCACTTAGTGATATCCCTGTATTGGAAGTGGTATATCTCTTGTATCACTTAGTGATATCCCTGTATTGAAAGTGATATATCTATTGTATCACTTAGTGTTATATTATTTTATCACTTAGTGCTATATCTGTATTGAAAGTGTTATATCCCTTGTATTACTTAGTGCTAGCCCTGTATTGGAAGTAATATATACCTATCCCTGTATTGGAAGTGATATATCCCTTGTATCACTTAGTGCTATCCCTGTATTGGAAGTGATATACCCCTTGTATCATTTAGTGATATCCCTGTATTTGAAGTGATATATCCCTTATATCACTTAGTACTATCCCCGTATTGGAAGTGATATATCCCTTGTATCACTTAGAGCTATCCCTGTATTGGAAGTGATATATCCCTTGTATCACTTAGTATCGTGACACAATCCAACCATAACGGTTCCTCATGAAAGCATTCCTATGTAGTCTAACTCGTCGGCCACGATTGAAAACTAAAACAAAGATGAGTGTTTAGGGGATTGGTCCATCACGATGTTGGTAGGTCCCGAGGGACAAGTGACTCACTGTCAATAGTGGGAGGAAGAAGGGAGCCTACCACTCGGTAAAGGGCGACTTAAAACCCTGTGCCCCCCCTCCCTCCTTCCCACCCTATCTCAAGCAACTGAGGGGTGCCACTGGCGCAAACTAGTGTTCCCGTGTTGATTCTACGGCCTTGATACATGCATCGGAAAAACTAATTAAATATAACTTGATCTTTAAGACTCGCGTTTAGGTACATAAATACTTGATTTAGGTTGGTGGACCTGAGTATGAACTGGGTGCTAGTCCAGGGCTCGATTCTGACCACATGCACTGAGTATATTTGTGAGTAGGCCTCCGAACAAAGAGTTAGATTGGAGGCTTGGCTAATATTCTGTTGTTTGCATTTTGAGGGTTAACAAATTTTACTATAACGTGGATTTTTCATTAATAATTATTGGGCTAGTCACCGGTAGGTTGTACTTTTAAAACGGATAGCGAAATTTGCCATTTTAAAGGATGTACAGAGGACACTTTTTAAATGCGAAAAGAAGTCAAACCGGAGCTTAAATATTCGAAGCTAAGTCGAAGTTGAGGTTTTTGCTGTTGTCAAATAACACTTCTTTTAAATGTTTAACTGTCCATTAAGTTCATCTTGGTAAAAAGAAAGGTTTAGAATATAAACAATGCTCACTATGTTATTTTATAGTTTTAAAGTAATAAACAAAGACCACGCTATTATTTTATAGTAATAAACAAGGCCCATTATATTATCTTATAGTAATAAAGAAAGACCACTATATTATCTTATAATAATAAACAAGGCCCATAATATTATTTTATAGTAATAAATAAAGCCCACCCTAATATTTTATAGTCATAAATAATCCACGATATATTATTTTATAGTAATAAACAAAGCCCACTTTATTATTTTGGAGTAATAAATAAAGCCCACTATATTATTTTATAGTAAGCAACAAAGCCAACTATACCTTTGGTTGGAAGAACAGTAGGGAAAATTCAAATTTATTTATTTGCGACCAATATTGATAACATTTTACTATTTTATTTATGTTATTTTATAGATTTTGATAATATCTATCGAAAGGGATAACTGCAGATAACACGACTTGATGTATGAATATATTAAAATTGTTTTAGTAACTTTAGTAACTAACTTCTACTGTTCTTCCTACCAAAATCAACCTATATTATTTTATAGTAATAAACAAATACCACTGTATTATTTTATATCGATAAACAAAGCTCTCCATATTATTTTATAGTAATTAACAAAGCCCACTATATTATTTTATGCTGACATATCGGAATTTATCTTTACCTATATTATATATGTCATTTAATCCCCAGTCGGTGTTAAAATACTGTCTAGTAGATATGAAAATGATTATACGTTGAAAAATGTTATATTTAGTGAGATATCTCACATATGTTTATAATACATTCAAGTTTTCTTCTTAGGAATATTTCCAAGATGTGAAGGTTATTGTGGCTGTCAAATTTGTGGAAGTTAAGGAAATTAGAGCTTCAACTTCGACATTTAGAAATCTCGTGCGACCCTAGTATCTGTTGCTGACCACACTCTGCTGATGATTGACTTGATTTATTTTTAAATGTAGAGTTTTTAAACAAATATTAAAACCCTATCTATTTATGATCTAGATCACGGTACTTTGGGTCATGAAGGAAATCCCTTTTAATTACAATTTCCTCCATTGGTCAAACTAAACATTGATTACCCTAATTTTACTCCACTTTCAACGTCATCAATCGGATTACAAATTGATCTACCATCAAATAACCGCCTGCCTCATATTTTGGCGTGTTTCTTTTTTTTTTCAAACAATTAAATGACCTTAGGGATTACACATTGTGGATCAGTTTAAATCCTCATTTTAAAATATCCACCGTCACGTTACATTAAATGCCGGTTGTCTACGACCTATTTTTAGATAGGCCATAAATATTCCACCTGTGTTAAAACCTGGGTGGCAAGGGACCGCAAATCATCCTATTCAATGTCGACCGATGCACATGTATCAGTGAGTCGGGGTTGTTTGCTTTGTTTACGAGGCAAGCACAGAGTTCCACTTAATTCCTTGTTTTCCGGTTCTACTCTGTCCGGGGGATTCACAATCAACTTGTTAGATACGGGAACGGGTTACACACTTGTCAAATTACTTATTATAATAACAACAATATATCTTGGACAAAGCTTGGCTATATTTAAACCCAAATATGTAATTCTCTCCCATAACTAGGCCTTGAGTTATCTTAAAATGAGAGTATTATTTAAAATAAATTGGTTTATTGGTTTTTACGAAAATTCACTTTTTATGTGTCTCTAATTACTAAAAAGAGTGTTTACTTTTTACGTATCTCTAATTTCTAAAAATTGTTTTTGGAATTTTTTCAATGTGTTTTGTTTGTTTTTCTGTCTCTATAATTATTGTTGATATGTATATTTTTATAAATGTATGTTTGTATGACTGTCTCTATAATTATTGTTGATATGTATATTTTTATAAATGTCTGTTTGTATGACTGTCTCTATAATTATTGTTGATATGTATATTTTTATAAATGTCTGTTTGTATGACTGTCTCTATGTTTGGGGATTTATAAGTATTTAGACCCATATGTTTGTAGACCTTGTTTGAATCTGTGTGGGCACATCTATATTTTTGGTTTCTATGTCAGTTTCTATGTATATCTATTTATTTGTAAAGGTATACATCTATATCGAAGTATTAGCCCATCTACCTAAATTGCTGGGTAAATGATTTTAATTAAATTATGTTTTTAAATAATAAAATTTTGGTTGCACGATGGATAAGAATAGGGAAACATAAAATTTAAGGTAATTTGATCGAGCAACATTATCTTTATAACGGATATATAATTTTTTTATCACCACGTCTTACTTCCTATTTGGGCTACACGCTGACATACTATTTATGCTAATGGGTTAAGGATGAGTAAGGATGAATTTAGAGGGATGTACCCGCATTGGCGTGGAAGGATAGTGGCAAACCATTTAGGATAAAACATCCTCAGTCAACACCCAACCGGGATTTGAAACCCGCTCTCCCCGTCATCGGTAGTGCAGTCTATTGTGACAAAGACGCCTTATACCATGTGTTCAATGAAGTGGGTTATTTTGGTAAAATCTCACTCGTTTACAAAAATTAAGCTACAAAGCACTCATTACACTTCTAGATAAATTTGAAATAATTACAATTATTTGTAAACATATTATTGAAAAGTGCCGTGGTGTGAAATGAAGAAATCGACACAATACTCTCTTAACAGTAGATTTAGAGTCCTCCTGTTCACTAATAGTGGATGTAGAGTCCTCCTGTTCACTAACAGTAGACGTAGAGTCCTCCTGTTCACTAATAGTAGATGTAGAGTCCTCCTGTTCCCTAACAGGGGTTGTAGAGTCCTCCTGTTCACTAACAGGGGATGTAGAGTCCTCCTGGTCACTAACAGTAGATGTAGAGTCCTCCTGTTCACTAACAGTGGATGTAGAATCCTCCTGTTCACTAACAGTGGATTTAGTGTCCTCCTGTTCACTAACAGTGGATGTAGAATCCTCCTGTTCACTAACAGCTCATGAATGAACATATTGAAATGGTGCAATGAGAAGGGCGGAGATGTTGACTTAACTCATTAACATCTCGCCCGCCATCTACTGCGACCTTCCTGCGAGAATGAACAACACCAATAGTATACAAACGAAGGTTCTACCAATCCACTTACCAACAACAGTGGCCACACGATCTAATACATTAGGATCGCAATTTAATTGGTTGCTGATGACGAGGAAGTCGAGGTTTTGATATTGGCTGGGTGCAATAAGAGTCGCTTCACGACGTGAGATTTATATATCTGTACTAACAGATGCAATACATTCCAATTACTTTGAGGGACAGTTGTAACATGCAGCATATATTTGAATGAACAGCTGTACCATCTGATAATCATCTGAATGAACAGCTGTATTATCTGATAATCATCTGAATGAGCAGCTGTATTATCTGATAATCATCTGAATGAACAGCTGTATCATCTGATAATCATCTGAATGAACATTTGGCTCATCTGATAATCATCTGAATGAACAGCTCTATCATCTGATAATCATCTGAATGAACAGCTGTATCATCTGACAATCATCTAAATGAACAGATGTATCATCTGATAATCATCTAAATGAACAGTTGGCTCATCTGACAATCATCTGAAATGAACAGCTGTATCATCTGACAATCATCTGAATGAACAGTTGTATCATCTGACAATCATAAGAATGAACAGATGTATCATCTGACAATCATCTGAATGAACAGCTGTATCATCTGACAATCATAAGAATGAACAGCTATATCATCTGACAATCATCTGAATGAACAGCTGTATCATCTGACGATCATATGAATGAACAGCTGGCTCATCTGATAATCATAAGAATGAACAGCTGTATCATCTGACAATCATCTGAATGAACAGCTGTATCATCTGACAATCATAAGAATGAACAGTTGTATCATCTGAATGAACAGCTGTATCATCTGACAATCATCTGAATGAACAGCTATATCATCTGACAATCATCTGAATGAACAGCTGTATCATCTGATAATCATCTAAATGAACAGCTGTATCATCTGACAATCATCTGAATGAACAGCTGGCTCATCTGATAATCATCTGAATGAACAGCTGTATCATCTGATAATCATCTAAATGAACAGATGTATCATCTGACAATCATCTAAATGAACAGATGTATCATCTGATAATCATCTAAATGAACAGTTGGCTCATCTGACAATCATCTGAATGAACAGCTG
>CABEEJ010006301.1:0-19208 GCA_901482245.1 Timema douglasi
CATGGAAAATCTTGGGGACAGCGGGACACATTTCCCCAAAGTGGGACTGTCCCGCTCAAAGCGGGACGTCTGGTCACGTTAAGTATACTGCAAGACTGACGTCTTTGACCGTGTTAGCACCGATACTGTTAACTAGCCCAGTGTAGCTCTTTGCACCTATTAGCCACTCGGTGTCACTATTCTACCCCCCACTCCTCCCTTGTCGAGTGTGATGTCATGGCGCGGCTAGAACTGTCGCGTGGACCGCCCGCCAGAGTGTGAACTGTGGAGAGGGGTGAGGGGTCGGGGATTTGCTTATGGATTACGGAGTGAGAAGGTAACTCGCTCCACGACAACAGTGTAAGAGTGAGATCAGAACAACGGACATCCGGACTGTGTATCATTGTGGAGAGTAAATAATTATGACACGGCAAATATACGTAGTTTTTGTATAATTGAAGAAACCCTCCAGGACGAGGTCCATGGACTTTGGGGGCAAACCTGGGCCCAACATGGGCTTGCCCACATTCATGCCATGGTGGCCCATGAGAAACACCCTGGGATCGGAAGGGCCGAAGACAGTTGGGGCATAATGAAGAAAAACTCATTGAGGAAAATTCACCCTGTACACTTCTTATCCCATTTATAATTATTAATTATGCTAAAAACTTGAATAATTAATTCCCTATGTTCAGATTGAGAGATTTCGTAATAAATTACTTATAAAAATCAGATGGTTAAAAAGATTTAAAATACTTTCCTCCGTGTATAATTCAAAGTTAAGAGTTTTATTAATAAAACCCTCATTTGGAGAAAAAAAAGCAAAGTTTTAGAAGGCTTTTTGTGTTAGGGTTTTTTAAAATTACTACATTTAATACAATAACTAACCCAGACTTAATCTATAGAGTAAAACACAGATGAGCGGAGGGTAGTTAGAGGAACCCGCATTAGCGTGAAGAGAGTATGGTAAAACCACAGTAATAAGTGACATGCGGAAAATCAACGCCATTAAAGCCGCACTATTACTAAGAGTATATTAAGTACCGTAAGTTCGTACTTGGTGTAGGGTGTCAGCTTGTAATCGGCCTCCCAGCGCGGTAATTCCACTCTCCGAACGTGCCTCTGACGCCACCATCTCAGGATCCAGGGCAAGGCCACTTCTACCAAGTTGTTAATAATTTGTTTACCTGTCAACAACAGATGTACCCCGTTTACACTGGAAGGTTGCAACCTTACCTTCACTGATTACACTATGGACCTATCTTATAACCATGGCCCGGACATTGGTGGGCTAGTAATTATAAAAAAAAAATCCACCTAAAAATGGTCAAAAATGACTTTAAATCTTCAAAAAAAGACCCATGAATATGAATAAAAACTCGTAATAAATGCACACGGCTTACACTTAATAAATATAAAAACTAAACCATTGCATTCTGTGTATATTTTACAACCAAACGAGCAAATAGGATACAAAGTTCATCGAATACATTATCGTGTCACTCTGACAACTATGTGTATCTATGTATCTATTTAATATTGATAGTATTTAAAAAAAATACACTTATCAAAAAAATATGCCTAAAAATGAATCAAAAAGCATGCAAACACAGAAATGACTAACTAAAATTCCCAAATGACATGACCAACTAATATCGACATACAAGCAAGTCATTTCCACAACCATGAACATAATCTTGAACATAATTTATGTGAACATGAGCATTGTCTGTGATGAACTATAAAAAAAAAAGTCATCAAAATCCGGGCCCAGCTTATAAACAGCACCATCCCAAACCAGGTAAGCTTGCTTTCCAGGGTAAATGGAGGCCACATGACACAATTAGTAGCTCTGCTGACGTTGCAAGAAGCGTCGACCTCCAAGAATGGATACAAGATGATGATTATTATTATTATTATTATTATTAGCACCGCGTCTTACTACCCGTTCGGGCTATACGCACTTACGTTAATATGTAATGGTAAGGTGATTGTGAGATGAAATGGAGGACCTACAGCTTAACGTAAGATCCGAACCACGGTGTAGGCCTGGCATTCCCCACATTCACAAGTTGTGATTAATACACGTCTTGTCAGAGGTGAAGGAAGGGTTTGGCAATCAAATAAATCTTTGCCGGGATCGAGGATTGAATCCCGTAACCCCAGCCCAGAAGTCTGACACCTTACCCCTAGACCACTAGGTCACCGACGGATACAAGAAATAGGTCCAACCGTGATAGGCTGCTCTAAGTAGGGTTAATTGTTTTTATAGTGTTGTTTCTCATCATATATAGAGGAGTACACTTGTTAGATACTTTTTCTTAAAATCCTTCCTTCTAATCCCATTCTCATAAGGTTTTGTTTTCAAGATCATGGTGGCTACAGAAAGGGAAAACATAGAAAAGTTAGAGATTTTTATTATATCAGAGAAAACAGAGATATATCAGGGGGTTTAATAAAATAGATAAGGAAAAGTCAGGGAATTTAAATACTTGACTAATTCTCTGCCTAAAAATTTAAACAAAAATGAATTATTTTTTTAAATCTTGATGTTAACAAAATGAATTGCCCAGCTATATTAGTCTTAACATGAGATGGTTGTACAGTTTTTGTTTTATAAACATGAGATAGTTGTACAGTTTTTGTTTTATAAGACATTCACACAGAGAAATAAATAATACTTAAAACATTAAATATTGGAAAATTGGCTTATAATGTTTATCTGGTAGCCGTTGGTAGTTCTATTGTTTTCGAAAATATGTAATCAATGCAATAAACGAAAGAAAAAAAACTCATGCCAATCACCAATATTTTTTTTAAAAAAGGTTAAGCCAAGTTTTTTTAATGTTTGGAAAACCTTAAAAAGTAATGGAATTTTATAATAAAAATTCGGCAGCAAGATGTAGTTTTGCATGGCTACACAATACCGCGGAAGAATCTATACAGTGTGGGAGTGTAATCGCCAAACCATAGGACCTGCAAGACCACTTGTTTAGCTGCTGTCACTTTTGGCAATAGAAACTTTCTTTTAAACATTTTTACATTATTGAAAAACAAACTTATAGAAATAATTGTTTGAATGTTTCTTTTTTTTAATATAGAAGTAGCGTTTGTGGTTCACTTAAAAACACTTTCCAAATGCGATCTTCTAAAAGACTATGCTCTGTTCATAAATTAAGATAGTGAGCCAGACGAAATTAGGGCGGCTTATGACGTAATACAAACCGAATCAGGCTGTGTTCATCCGCATGTGTTTATAGTATTTCAGTCACTTTAATATCTCTTGTTGCCACAACCACAAAACAAAAAGATTAATAAAGTTATTAATATCTTTTCTTTCAACTAGCTACGAAAAAGTCAATAATTATACAGTAATCCTTAAGGAAGTATATTTAGCAGCGTTTGATAACACTTTTGATTATTAATATAGTATTTTTAAGAAAATAATGATTATTTTCACAAACAATAACATTAGTGACTTTTAGTCAATTTTCACAATACAAAACTTCCTCTAGCTTTCAGTTACCGCCCCTCCTATACAGCATAGGCTCTGGTTAATAGTGTGGTTGTAACGGGTTTCAAGCCACAGTGGGGTTAAGGTGATTGGTCCTTTTCATTTGGCATAGAAATGCAGAGCCATGGTAACAATCGGTTATCTTAAAGAATTTTTATTGTTTTGCAATTTTCTTTTCGGAAACGGTTTGTTCATGAATAGAAGCATGTTGATTATGTTATACTTTTTATATACATACCTCCTCTATAATTTTAACAGTGATCAAAAAATCGGTAAAATTGACATTTTTTTAATAGAAAACTGCCGGCTTCATAACAACAACAAAAATGTAATAATTAATAAAAATCCCTACATCATCTTAGGAGCGGTGTTGAAAATATTACTATAAACATTTCACTCGTTCTCGAGAAAACTTACATTTTCAAACGTAGGATTTTTCCGCAATACCTGTCCGTTAGCTAGCACCATCTACGGTTTCCGTGATACATCTGTTCTTTTTGGCGCGGAAGGATACTTTGGTCAGTTGTGAAGTCATTCCATGTCATTCACCCTCCCGTCCACCATCCCACAAAATAGGTTTTAGACTTGCACTCAACAGGGTCAAGGGCCTTAAGGTGGGAATGTAAGAAACGCGAGAAAAGGGCAATGTTTTTGCATATTTTTTTTATCAAAGCTTTTTTTTGTCAAAACAAATAAAATATTGCTCCAGTATAAACATAAGAGTGTAATTTTCTTCACGTGGTGGCTTCAACAGTTGTTGAATATCCGTCATGAGCATAGCGGCATCAGATGACAGACATTTTAAATGAAAATAAAAAGTGTTCATTAAATTCCAGGACATTCTTGATAGATATTCAACAACTGTTGATATCACTATGTGATGAAAACTATACTCTATGTTTTTACTGGAAAAATATTGTATTTATTTTATCCAAAAACAAAAAAAAAGTTTTGATATAAAAACTGCAAAAATATTGCCCTTAATTCGCGTTTCTTACCCTCCCACCTTAAGGGTTGTAAATCCCTCACATCAATTCTAAGCTCAAGTTCAACTTCTGCACGTCACGCATCCCGCCTCGGTGGCGTAGTTGGCTAACGCGCTAGTCGGGTTGAGCTGCTCGACTGCTGAGGACGGGGAGATCGATGTTCGAATCTCGGTCGGGTGAACTGGGTGGGGGGTTTCCTAAATGGTTTTACACTCTCCCTCCACGCAAATGCTAATTCGCTAAACGCTAATTCAACCCTCCCAATTCCTAATCCATTAGCGTAATTAGTACTTAAAGCGTATAACCTTGACGGGTAGTAAGACGCGGTGCTAAATAATAATAATAATGCACGCAACGCACAAGAATTGTTAACGAACCATACAGGTACTTCAAGGAACTAGATACAAGAACGAGATATCCTCCAATTCCATTTTAAAAAAATGAAAAAAAAATTGCCAATCGAGATAATGGAACTCATTCGATGTTTTGGTGTTGACGTCCTTAAGAAACTAAACTAAAGTTGAAACTTTAAAACCTGGGATATAATTTGTAACTTCATTGCGTTGGTTAAAAAAAAAAGCCTAAACGAAAAGTATCACAAAAATAAGGAACAATTATACGTCTCATATCACTAATGGATTAGTGTGATGGATGCTACGTGATAACCGACCGGCCTCTTGGTTGGGTATCCAGCACCTCTGGCTACCGATATAGAAGTACCGCGCTTGACTCGCGGAGGTACCTTGAGTATTTTTCCAGAAAGAGGAACTGTTCCTATGGTCACCATGGTCTGATTAATTATAATTTGAACCATATTTTTACCCTAACGCCTAACTTTGATGGTTCAAATACAAAAGAAATAATAATAACAATACGCAAATTGAAAGAGTGTGCTAGGTAAGTTAAAAATTGCAGAAAAACTGAGATAAACATTAGCAATATAGCAATTAGCAATATAGCAATACCCACGCAATAAAGAACTATTGCGGGCTCGTCCCCACGGCCAACCCCAACAACAAATACCATTTAACCAGAACGTTACTGTACGTATGCCTCAGAAAAGATCATCTTACAGACTATGATTACCGTGTGATGCCTAAGGATGAACGTAAAAAGGGAGTATGAACAAAATTCATCGTACTATGTAGTTTATTAAAAACCAATAAAGAATAATTAAACACTTTTTTGTTCATTTTAGTAACATCTCCAAGTTTTAAATCTATTGATCTTTAACACACATTGTAAGTGTAAAAGTTTAAAATTAAAGTTCTTTACTCTTCAAAATAAACACAAGTGCAAAAGAAATATAAACATTACCAATAGATATTTCAACTTTAGTCAAAGTCCTAAGTTTTAATTCCCTTAATCTTTGACACATATACTAAGAATAAACGTTTAAAGTTAAAGTTAGTTACTCTTCGAAATAAACTCGAGTGCAAAAGAAATCTAAACATTACCATTAGATATTTCAACTTTAGTCAAAGTCCTAAGTTTTAATTCCATTAATCTTTGACACATATACTAAGAGTAAACGTTTAAAGTTAAAGTTCGTTACTCTTCAAAATAAACACAAGTGCAAACGAAATACTACCATTGGATATTTCAACTTTAGTTAAAGTCCTAAACTTTAAGTCCATTTATCTTTGGCACATACGCTAAGTGAAAAGGTTCATAATGAAAGTTCCAAGTTTTAAGTCAGTTCATATAAGAAATGGTTCCTAACTGCCGAAAGCTAATTTTGAAAACATAGATGATTATGCCGAAAAGGAATATTTGCTTACATTGTTACTATCCTCGCCTTCGTTTGCACTAGCTATAACCAGAGCCAGTCCCAGAATAGTTCATCATTCGCACGGGCACTCTTTTATACGCTGAAGCACAGGTCACAGAAAGGGGAAAGAAGGGGGGAAACGAAAGAACCAGAATATGGCGGGGGATGACCTACAACCTTCTAGACGGTCGAGGAAACAAAACTTGGCACTGGCGATGTTCTTTCCAATCGGAGACCAGGGGTGGGGGACGACTTTTGTTCTTGAATGTTTGAATGGGCGTGTCTCTCAGTATAGTTTGGACGGTTGTCTGGTTCGTGCGGGTTGTCTAGGTGGGCCGGCCGGCGTGTTGTAGAGCCAGCCGCTGGTGGAGTTGGTGCAATTGGGTAAGTCGGTTGTATTTCTTGTTCTTTGTAGTGTTTAGCTAGTGGCTAATGCTACAGTTTAAGTTAGGTTTAATATTTCCACTGGCTCCACACCTTCATAATTACTACCATTACGTCATCTCATTGCGGGTATGACAGGTAGACAACCTCCAAGGTATACTCTGGACAACTTTCTGTTCCCACAGAGCGGATAAAAGTCTACATACACGGTGAATGAATTAGGTACCGCATCTATCACGGTCAAATTTGCCAGATGCTTTTTTAAAAACACTTTAACAAATCCAGGATGTACTTTAGGCTCTATCAGATTTACCTGCCATGATAGTGAACATCTGTATTAGGAGCTCTGAGATACATCCTGCCGGATCACACAGGTCCATGGCTATCCCGAAATACTTTGTGTACACGTCTTTGTCCCCCGGATGCGTGTACAGCGCGCCCTTGAAGAAGGATATGTAGATCGGATAGCTGTAGTAGTTGAAGAACTCGAAAGCGAATAACTTGAAAGTATAACTTCCCTCGTACTGAGCCTCCGTGCGGTTATACTCCATATCCGTCAACTTTCCTGAAAACATGTGGAAGATCTTGTTTATATGAATCAACTGTGGTTTCGATCAATAACTACTAAGAGGTTTTACTGGGAAACTTAATATGGCAATCCTATTCGCATAGTGAAAACTTTATTAATACGTGTGACTAAAATATAGAAATCAATTTAAATAAGTTGAAAAATAACACTTGAACAAGGGAATCGAACCCGGGACTTTTGGCTTTGTTCACCCACTGAGATATCTAGGATTTGTTCGATGATCAGAGTCATTCTTCACTCATATGTTAAGACAGAGTCTGTGATGGACGTGTTTAATCGTCAGTTACTTATTAGAGGACAATAGTATTGCGAGCTATCAGATCCCACAGCCGTCTGTGACTCGGCTACCACGTCTATCACAGACTAAACCTTAAACTATCAGTGAAGAATGACCTTAATTGTGAGAGGAATCCTTGATAGCTCAGTGGTACATCATTTGTATGCTAAGCCAAAGGTCCTGGGTTTGATTCCATTGTCCAGGTGTAATTTTTAAATTAATTGAAATGTGATCCCCCTACATAAGGACAGTGCCGTAATTGCAATGATTTGGGAAACCTGTGTGTTGATATTCATTAAAATATATTACATAAATATGTAAGTTAGACAACTAATAAGTTAATGAAAATTAAATAATACAAATAGCTGGAAAATTACTTTACATCCAGGCCTACTGTTAGTAACCTAGGTTTAATTTTCATCAAATTAATGATAAAATAACTTTATCTTCGAACAAAAGGTACTTCAGAGTGGTTTGAACATATCCTATTAACTTAATAAACAAGGGGAGAAAGGTAAATATGTTATACATATTTTTACATTTTTACTATTCTTCCGGGCTATCTGCATTTAGTAACACTAATGAGGTAGGAATGATGATGGTAACATTTTAAAGGAAATATACCCGCATTTTCGTTGAGAGAGTGGTAAACCTTTTAGGCCCCCCCCCGCTCCCCCTTCCCCCAAACATCCGGTCGAGATTCCATCCCCAACCTCCTCTTAAAACCACAATAGATTAGCATGACATTTTGTAGAACATAGGTTTTAATATAAGGTTAATATAATAAAGATTAAATTCTTATTGTTAAATAATTTTACTAATTATTATAATGAATACTATATCATATATATTTATTTTAACGTTAGTTAACATAAAGTAAACAATTCACCTGCTATCAGCTCATAAAGAGGCTTGGCGATCATGATGAGCGTGAAGTATATTAAGGAAGAGACGAAACTCCCCATGATATTAGCATTCATGGTGATATATTTCTGTTTGCTCTTTTGGCCAACGCTTATAAAAAGCACCTTGTTTATGATGACGATCAACAAAATTATCAGCAGGACTGTTATTATGAGTAAGGAACACAGCACCGAAATCGCTATTCTTCCGAGTCTGTGGAAATTAGATTGAGTTAATACAAGCGAAAATGTCAGATAAAACGATGTTATCTTAGTTTATAGCTATTTTGGATCATTTCATTATGTAATAAATAACTATTATAATATTTCATCTTATATAATTATAAATGGAAAACTGTTAGAAGCCGTGAATGATTTTGTGTACCTGGGTGGAGTGTTCTGTAAAAATGGAAGGATAAATGGTGAAATAGATGGATAGGTGAATGCATCTCGGAGATTATTTGGATGTATGTGGATTTTTGCAAAGAATGTAGTAGTATCGAAAGCGGCAAAGATGGCTTTATACATAAAAGTGTGTCAACGCCAACATTGTTGTATGGATGTGAAGTGTGTGTTTATCAGGAGAAACACAAGGATAAGGTGAATGCAATGGGAATGAGATATCTAAGAAATGTTTGGGGGAAACTCGTATGGACAGAGCCAGAAATGAACGGTTGACGAAGTAGTGCGGTTTGAAAGGGAATCCAATAGGTCAATGTGAAAGAAGCGTCTTACGTTGGTTTCGAGATGTTGAGAGGATGAGTGTGGATCGTTTGACGAAGAAAATATATGAAGGTATAGTGTGTGGATCAAAAGGAAGGGGTAGGCCTCGTGAGGCATGTTTAACTGTAGAAAGAGAAACATTAAGAGTTTTAAGAATAAAATAGCATGTATTCATACATATACATACATAAATTCATATATAATTACATGCATACATACATACATATATAATTACATACATACATACATACATACATACATACATACATACATACATCAGGTTGGCTTCTTTATTCGATCAGGAAAGTTATGTCGTTACAGTAGAACTCGTATTATTAATTAATACCTGACTCTGTTTTTAAGCCGAAGCTCCTCTTCCCCTGTCACAGGGTTGACCCTTGAGCGATGGTTACTCTCTGTGATGACCGCCTCGTATTCGGGCCGCGTTTCCTGATCCCAATCGCTCGAGTTCTTCATATTCCAGCTCCACATAAACACCTCCTGCCGTCTTTTCCAAAGCTCCAGAAACGTGGTGCTCCAAAGCGCCATGAACAGTGCAAAGAACATCGTAGACATGTTGTCGAACAAATGGGTCAAGGTAGCGTACAGGCATGAGCTCGACAGCTTGTTAAACCCGCAGTCGGTGTAGTTCTCACACAATGGGCACATGTAGTATTTACTGTTGCACACCTCTTTGGCAGGTACAGAAAATGCAGAGAACCAAGACAAAAAGCCGTACAGGAGGCATATGAGGCCGACCACGGAGGCGGGTACCAGCATATAAGTGTAAAACTCCAGCCAGGCAAAGTACAACGCAACTTCTTCCCCGAAGTACATCCTAATAGTCTGGTAAGGCTGACTTTTGTTGTAATTTCTCCAGTAGGCCCAATCGGAGTACAATTGTCTCCTAAGTGGTATCTCCCCCTCTGGCGGGTCTTGATGATAATTCCCGTTGTGGATGGGGTACGCCGCACTGTATATATTAGAGTTGAGCAGTCGGAAAATTCCCACTTCTCTCTTGTGATTGCCGAATTTGGCCCTGTACAATATTTCAAAGACAAGAGCGCTGCGCTCGGCGTTGGTGAACAAATCTTCCTGCTCAGTCTCTGAAAGTTCGGCCAAGCTTACTTCTTCCTTTATGCCAATAATTTCCTCGATTCCTTGATTGAAGAACTTTTCAAAAACCTCGTACTTTCTGTTTTTGTTAATGGGGGCGTCTGTAGTCTTTTTTTTCAAAGACATTTTCCAGTTAAAAAGCTGTGCGTATTTTGTAAGCACACTAATGGGTGCATGTATTTTGATAAAAATGTTGTTATCTTTATGGGCGATACTTCGTTCCATCTCAATTTCTAGACCTTCGGCTTGAAGATTAGCTTGAAAAATCTCTCTTAATAGGTTTTTACTTTCATTTCCATCGTTAACGTGGACAAGAACAAAGTCAATGCATCGTATCTTGTCTCTGAAGAATTCTGTAGCTACATCTATGTATTCTATATCTTTAGTTTCCTCAACTTCGTTGAGTGTAGAGGTATCAGATTCAACATCTATGTATACTATATCTTTAGTTTCCTCAACTTCGTTGAGTGTAGAGGTTTCAGATTCGACATCTATGTATTCTATATCTTTAGTTTCCTCGACTTTGTTGAGTGTTGAGGTTTCAGATTCGACATCTCGGTCCATTGATATTGCTTTGTAAATTGATTTTCAACTAAAGTGCAATATACATTTTATTACAAATATTGATATTTACAATATGAAAATATTATATGTGTCTGCTCTTTAATTATAATAGTTCACGATACATCAGAAAATTTTAACAGTCATAAACGAACGTTTGAAATTCTTTTGTCTTTGTTTTTCAATAAGTTGCATAGAGATTAATAACTCTAATGGTAAAAACTTAAGTACATTACAACGCTCTGAGTGGTCGATTGACTAACTAAAGTGTTCAACTACATTGGCTCAGCTAAAACAATATTTTCCTCTTTTCCCACTGATTATCTTAGAGATAATTATATTCTTTCAAGTAGTATGTAGTATTTGAGTTTTAACGGGAAAACAATGGTAATTTACAGCTCATAATAAAATATTAGATACTATCAATTTTACTAAAATAGATTCAATAGCTTTAAAATGTTATAAATATTACTTCCGTGTATTTAAGATTAAAACACATTTTGTTCACCCTGAAAGGTACCTAGCTTGCTGTGGGGGATTAGGCTGTGGTTTATATTATAAGATAGAGGTACGTATACTCTAATCGGTAAAATTAAGACTGATACCCTCCAGGTTAAACAAGGTGTACATAGTATATCAAAGTAATAGAAATCACACTTTATATGACAAACTACTTATATTAAATAAACTTACACGTGATAAATACACTTATATTTGTTATTTGTATTTTATACATAGAACATGCATACCTGAATAAACCGTTCCCTTACGGGGTAGGTAAGAAACTGTGAATATAGCTAAAAAAAACTTGGTAAGTAATCCATCCTCACTAACTTTCTCCACATTTCCCTATCCTAGCATACTCCCTTCGCTTCAACAACGTCCATACACCAAATCATATTTTCTCTTTTATTCTTAAAACTCGTAATGTTTCACTTTTTCACACATTCGTCTACAACATTTAACCACGTTTTACATTACCTACGTTTTTCTTTTGATTCACATTCTCTTCCAACATAAATTTGCTTTGTCATTCAAAATATTATGTTTTATGTGCACGGAATTCAACGCCAATATAATTTAAAATTGTATTAGTAAGTGAACACTATCATCATGGGCGATTGGAACATATTGGTCGAAAAAGAACGGCAGCAGAAGACATTAGGGTGAAATAGACCGAGGAAGAGAAACAACAGATGGCAGACGCTCATCAAAATCTTCCAGCGGAATGATCTGGTGGTGACAAACACCTAGTTCAAAAAATTTGAGACAAAACTATACCTACACATGGAGGAGCCCAGTATACATCGTACCAATTAGACTATATCCTTGTCAAACAGCGATTCAGGAACGGAGTGAAGGATGTGTAAACATTTCCAGGTACTGAGATCGATTTGGACCACAACGTGCTGATGGAATACATTGAAACAAGACTGAAAAGGTTCAAGAAGATGAGCAAGAGAAAACCGAGGTGAGAATTATAAAATTAAGATTCAAGAGTATTAGTGTGAGAAATTCAATAGAACAAAATTTAAGTTAGGTGACAAAAGAGAGTATAAGTGCAGTAGGGAGGTGGAATAAAGTTAATAATAGTTGCAAAGGTGCTAAATGACAATTTTGAAAAATTAAAGAGGACTGCACAAAAGCCATCGGTAACAACATAAATGGTTCAGAAAATGGAAGAAAGAAGGAAATGGAAAAAGTCAACAAATCGGTATCTATTAGGTTTAACAATAAATTAAGGAGAGAAAGAGAGGAAAAACTATATAGAGAAGACATGCGATGAGATTATCGAACTGCTAATAAAAGGAAGGTATAGCATTATTACAAGAAAGCAAAGGAACTGGGAGGGAATTAAAACAAATGTGTGCGCATAGAGGAAGACAAAAAACAACCAAGTATTTTAATTAGTGAATCGGAGAGAGTCATAAAGGGCACGAGAAGAAGTAAAGCTGTTGGAGATTGATGACATATCAGCTGGCCTTCTGAAGGAACTGGGAAACAACGGATTATTGGCTCTGACAAAACTTAAAAATAGGATCTACGCATTAGGAGATTATCGGAAGGACTTTTTAGATGACACTATGATGGCTATAATTAAGAAGAAACCATCCAATAAATTGAGTAGTTAACACAGGACCATCAACCTCATCTTTCATGGGGTGAAGATTGTAGTAAGAATAATCAACAAGCGACTGAAACATAAAATAAAAAGTGTGATGGTAGAAGACCTATTTAGATTCGAAAAAGGAAAAGGAACAAGAGATTCCATCGGGATGCTGAGAATAATTTCAAAGCGAGTGTTGGAATAGAAGGAAGAGGTCCACATTGGTTCCATCAACTGGCCAAAGACGTTTGTTAGAGTGAAAAGGATCAATCTGATGGAAATACTCAAGAATATCGGCATCAACTAGAGGGACAGAAGGCTGATTGCAAGCCTATATCTGGAATAGCGAGTGAAAGTGAGGCTAAAAGATGGAAATAGCAACAGCTTAGAGATAAGAAGAGGAGTGTACTGTTTGTCACACAGTCTGTTCAATTTGTATAGAGTGGCTGGTCAGGGAAGTCCTGGTAGGATGTGGCCATTTCAGGATAGGAGGATCCCTCATCAACACAATAAAATACGCATAAGATCTAGTATTGCTGGCCAACAATAAAGAAGAGTTTCAGGAAATTATGGACCAGCTGATGGAGATAGGGAGAATATATGGCAGAGAATTCAAAAGTGATAGTGATTTAAAAAAATGAAGAGCCCCTGAAAATCTAAATTGGAAACTAGGAGTTAGAAAATACAGACAGTTCAAGTACCTAGGAAGTCTGCTGACATAGGATGCCTATTGCACAAAGGAAATTGAGTTGAGGATTGCCACGAAAGGGAAAGCTTTCAGCAAGAAGAGGTTATTGTTGACCAGTAAGTTGAGTTTGCAACTAAGGAAGAAATTGATAGAATGCAACATTTGGAGCTTCTTGTTGTAGCCTATAGCGCAGAAACTTGGACTATTAAGATGGAAAGGATATACTTGGGGAGCTTTGAAATGTGGGGCTGGAGAACACCTGAGAAGATCAGGTGGACAGACAGGGTGATAAATGAATACATCTCAAGAATATTTGGTGGGAAGAAAACGATTTAGATGTGATTATTCGGTACAAAACCAACTGGCTCGGACACATCCTTAGTGGGAACTATCTTCTTCACAACGTCATAGAAAGAATAATTGAGGGAAAGAGTATTTTAGAAAAAAGGAGGATTAAAATATTGGATTACTTGAAGGAAACAAAAATATCTGGGTACTGAACGAGAAGGCAGAGAACAGGACACGTTGGGGCTTTAAGTTCACTGACATAAGGAATTGAACTATCTTTAGACAGAATACATAATAATAATAATAATAATAATAATAATAGTAAATAGTAATTGTCAAAAATAATTATATGCCCTCTACATAGAAAATACAATATAAAAGAATTATTTTCATAAAAAACACCGAAAAATTAGTAAAATTTAAAGAATCATAGAAGGTATAAAAAGACAAAGCCACAAAAAATAAATTCGTTTGATGAAGCAAATGTAAAAACTATTTTAAAACGTCAATAATAGAAAGTTGTATATAGAAGATAAATTGGATGTTACCATTTAACAGTTATCTTGTCATGCACTAGCCTTTAACAACACATTTATTAGGAAACATTGTTCTAATAAGTAACAAAATCGCATAGAAAATAAAATACCTTTTCCAAGTAGCAAATATCCGCTTTATAAGTATAAAATGATTGGAATATTTTATATTTTACCACAAAATAATTAAAGTGTAAGTAAGTATTTAAATTTCAAACTAATTATTGAATGTTACTGTACAAATAAATTAAAATCAAAATTCTCTCGACATATTAGGTTTAATAAATAACTAGTATACGTGTTATTACTAATATTATGTTTTCTACGTTCAAAGAGTTCGTAACTCGTTCAAGTATGAAATTTAAATCGAGTAATATGCTACATGATTTATAATTACGTAATATGTTTATAATTTTATAATGTAAAATTGATTAACAATTATGTTTAGTGAAAGGATAGAATTCTATCTTTACATCACTTTAAACAATGATTTATTCTAATCAAAATATATAGAAAACGTCACATTTATGTTGAGCAGACAAATTTTAAAATTATAAATCTTACATTTCAATTTTATGCACACATTCCTATAACATCTACATTAGATATGTGTGGGTGTGTGTGAAAAATGAAAATGTGATATTTGTATTCCAAATATGTGCATATTTCTATACATATTATGTATATATAATTATATGTGTATTATGTATACTTGTATTATTTTATATACTGTGTATATGAGTAGTAAGTGAAATAGGAGTTCTGAGTCACTTTCCTTCCATAAGGTTAATATTGATTTTCCACAAAACATGGGGCGGATCACTTCCTCTCAAAGGTCAACATTTTTATCCCCCCCCCCCCTTAATTTGGCACTATTTCTTCCACCCCCGTTACCGACAGTCACTACCAACTTCCACCGCTTTCTTATTTATATAGAATTTTTTAAATTATAATAGGCCAAGTCAACCCCTTCTTTACCATAATAATAGCATTAATCCTCCACACTGAGATTAAGAGATGGATCAGTAAATATTATTTTTGGGATATTAAGGGTTTAAATATGATATTTTATGGGTTAAATAATCATATTAATATCAGTGACATTTCGGGAAGTGTTTCAAGTATAATCACAAAGTAAGTTAAAAATATGGTTCTGGCATAGTTTTTTGAGCAAGAGGGCCGCTATCTAAGTCACCCCTAAATCTGATGACATTTCCATCCACGATGCTCCCACCTCTTTCCCTAAATATCCCCCATAACCCCTTCCTCCTCCTACTCGACATGTCTGGACATGTGTTGACAAGTTCCGACAGGTCTCGACAGTTCCAACAGGTCTCGACAATATTGATTTATTGATTGACAAATGAATAATTTATGAATATGACTGAACAAGTCTGGACATGTATGAACATATTATTATTATTATTATTATTATTATTATTATTATTATTATTATTATTAGCACCGCGTATTACTACCCTTTCGGGCTATATGCACGTTGAATATTTCAATCCACACAATATTTATCTTGAAATTGAATCCATGATCGTTCTTTGAATTATTTAAAAATATATATTACTCCCTGATGTATTGCACCCAAAATCTTCTCTTACATTGAATATTGGCTAGTTGTACCAGAGCCAGGGCATATTCATCTTCTGAAGAAGACATCTTAAAACGTCCACGTCTCACGAAGTATGCCTTTTCTGTATGATTTGATCCCGTCACGTCCACGCCACGTCCCCAATACTTCTCCGCCGGACGCACACACCATGTCCTGCCTGTGCGAATTGCGCCTTAAACCAAGATAGTGGACCTCATACTCTACAACTTGGTCCCATACCAGTAAATCGCCCAAGTTTTTTGCGATAGGAGGTCATTTTCATACTAGTACTGAAATGGTCTGAGCACGTTTGATGACCGCATATCCTTGTAAGGTTATGCGTTTTCCCTCTTTTTCTTCCCTTTCTCTCTCTGTCATACCATCATGTTGTGGTGGTATAACCTTTTTGATACTACTGATCATATTTCTGGTGTAAATCTCCGAGGGCTCAACACCTGTCTGAACAAATCTAAACCTGAATGTGCACATTTTTTATTTGAACATGGTCGATTATGATAGATCATTACTTACCATAGCCAGTGATTACCGATCATAGCCTAGAATGACAGATAATTACAGATCATAATTGATCGTGACCAATAGTAATCGATTATAGCCTATCATGACTGACCATACCTGGGCCTGTTAGGACCTATTGACGCAAGTAATTTATTCCCTTTTTCCTCCTTTTATCTATCTACCACACCAGTATTTTGCTATAGAGAACGATTTCTACATTACAACTGAACTTATTTTTAGTTTTTTTTTATCTATCACACCAGTTTTTGCGGTAGAGTATAATTTCTGTACTACTACTGAAATTGCTTGCCAATCCTCGTGAAGCTTTTCCTTAACCCTCCAAAATCACACCACACATACCCTTCTACTCAGTCCTACAACAACGTTTGTTTAAAACTTTTTTTTTTCATCAATGCGTTGTTTTAGAGATATTTTGGGTAGGAAACTGCTTTTACATGCATTAACAGTTATTGAATGATTTCGTCAAATACTCGTTTTAAATCAGTTGTGAGAATGTCTTCTTCACCCGTTCCACATGAGTGATTTTACTGTCAAGTAGATTAAAATAAACTTTACGTCATTTTGTTGGTATACATCACGCTTGTGGCCCTTCAATGTAAGAATTGCTAAATCATTTGCTAAGCTCACCAACCTGGCACATCATATACGTTTACAACTTGGGGCTGGACTTAAAATGGGTAATGAGTGTGGACAAGTAGCTTGATCGAAGTGACCATCTCTAGCGACATGGCGAATTCGTTCGAGTGTGATAAATGTATTAAATATATCCACGGTGGAATAGTCTATTACGACACAAGCTAATTAACTGTAACACAATGAATGATGTCAATATTTCAAAATCAATAGAATCAAGAGAGCAAGAATCTATTGAGAATCTCGATGCCAATGAAGATTAGCAAAGGCTGCAATTTTTCAGAGGATTTGAAAGGCGCCGTAAAAACGATCAAGTTCACTCTTTCGAAAGATTCGCTATATTTAATAATATTTTACTAACAAATTGAAAAGAAAGTTGGAAGCAATAATTACCCAACAACTTATTGTAATGGGTAGTTTAAAATAGTAGACATCTACCTGCGTAGCATACTCTCGTTTTGGGAGTTAAGGGGAGGAAACAATCACCCTGTAATGAAACAGATGTTACTGTGGATAAGAAATCGTCTCCACCAGAATGTATACCTAGGCCATCATGAATGTGACACATTTGTCCTACAGGTTATACATTTTATAATTGAAAAGAGAATTGTTTAACAATATATAGATTTATTAAATCAAACAGAGATAACACAAATTAAGGTTTACAATAATATTGAAGGTAATACTTTTGAAGTTTGATGCAAACAATAAGACTTGAGAATAGTGATATATCGACTGTGGCTACAAGGGCAGTGCAGGCGCCAGGCCACAATTAGAAGTTTTTCTAAAATTGATAACAATTAAATAGTTACTAATTGAAGGTATTAAACAAGATATACATGTAAATTTTAATCAGTTTTGCTTGATTGGTTATTTTAAATAACGTTCACGGCGTCATGAGAAACATTGGGTCAAAATAGACTAATGGAACTTGTGGAAGTTTAGCAAGTCTCTAACTAAGACATTACCATATTCCAAGCCAAAGGCAAGATTCGTGATGTTTGTATGTATGTATTATTATTAGAATTATAATATATTATAATAACAATTCATACACCCTAAATCCTAATATTGATTAATAATATAATTATATAATAGATGCCTATACTCCATATGTCGATAAAATGTAGTCATAGTATTTGATTTCCAAACGATTAATTGAGAAGGAAGGATTAAAAGGGGTATTAAAGGGTATTATTTATGAAGGAAGAAGGTTCCTTAAGTCATCCACGATATCAAACATAGTAAAGATCTACCCAGGACTTCATATTATCCTGAACAATGTCGCTTAAGTGTTCGAGCGGGAAGACGGGCAAAGGTGTTCGTTTTCGTCCGAAATGTTACGAGTGACGTCTCATTAAGCTTTTAATCACTTCACAGGGTCTGAACGAAATTACTTTGTCGTAACATTTATAGGTCAAGGTCAAACTCCCCCTCCCACCTCTTTCCCCTGGGTCACCCCACCCCGTTCCAGGTTAGAAACCAACCTTCTTTAATTTGAAGGGTAGGAAATACTGAGAGAATGGAGTTGTCATTAGGGGCTGGGTTGTTTTTAACTGGTGCTGTCACTTACCGTAAGGACAGGCGGACCTTTCGAAAGTTTTTGGCGCCCCCAATTCACTCACATCGTTATACCATTGCGGTCGTCGTCATACAAAATCTAAGTTCGTTGTTTTACGCTGAGACTCGGGAGAATTCAGTTAATTCTCCTTGGTAGATTGCCCGTAGGCCTCTCAACGTACGACTCATCGATCCGTGTACAAGATATTCATCATCCTAGTCCTGTGTCTTAATTTTAAACACCTACCAGGGGTATTCAACCTTTTTGGGTTTACGTTCCCCCAGATATAATTACTCTTCTAGCTCTGTACCCTCAAAATATTTGGAGCATAATACAAGTATAAATATGCTATAATCTACATCTAAAATAAATTATATCCAAGATAATAGGAACTATATATATGTGTGTGTGTGTGTGTGTGTGTGTGTGTGTGTGTGTGTGTGTGTGTGTGTG
>CABEEJ010006301.1:28874-41123 GCA_901482245.1 Timema douglasi
CCCCTAAAAAGTGGTCTTTGCAATTACGTATGTCTGCGTGTCTGTTTAAACTTAAAATTAAGAGTAGGTTAAGAAATGGCGAAAAGAAAAAAAATGGATTTTCCCAAAATCTACTCTAACGATTTTGATTAAAATTCGTATCTAGGTGTCGATTAATATTATAAATAAACTGACTATTTTCATTTTACCATGAAAATGAATTTTGGGGTACTTTACAGAAGCTGAAACTTCCGTATCTCCGCAACTATTTGAGATGCTTGGTAACTTATCATTGCAAAATTGTAGTACTATTAAAAATAAAAAACTTTTATATGAAATATATTTTAAAATCCAACAGTTTCTTAGATATTGTCAAATATATTAATACAATTTTGTGAGCTTTAGTAGTAGAGAGATACTACTTAAGTTTTAACACAATAATTCTCCATTGCCATAGAGTAATTAAATATAAGTAAGTCTCTAAAAATCTATGTTGTTTTTCCTTAAACCTCTTAGAAGAAATGTCTGTACAACAATTATCTATATCCATTTTATACTCAAAAGTCAATATTTAAATTTTTTTTATTGGTCAAAATGTATAAAAGAGGAATTTAATAGCAATGCGATAGCATGAATATTTGCAACACCTAATAAAATGTCGAAAATTTTAACTGGAAGATGAAATTTTAATACGAAGTGTTGACCCTTGTGGACTCAAAATTGATCCTTTTTATCGGTCCAAACATACAAATGAGGACATTAATCCTTTAAAAACAAAAATTTAAAATTTAAAACCAGGACTCAAAAAAAGTTTTGGATAAGTATAGTGCCATTTATGCTTGGATTTGCTAGTGTATATTATTTCGTTTCACATATATTACGAGGTTTGAGTAAATATCTCCATTTTCAAATAATAGAGTGAGAAAGTCGTTGCGGAGTTCCGTACCATTTATTTCACTATAGAAATGTAAGCTGAATAAAATTGAGGAATGGAACGTAATATTGCATAAGCAAATAAAAAGTATAATTTTGGTTGAGTATGGATAGGGGATAGTAAAGGATTGGCAAATGTGGAATAATCAGGATCTCTTTAAATATAAGGTTCTGAAACCCAACGTTATCCTATTTATACAGAGTGTGCCGTAACATTTAGGACTCACTTCAGTGGTGGATAGGAAACACAAAAACAACGGACGAAGTTAATATAAACATGTTCCTCATTTGACTTTGTTTCCAAGCTAATCATATTTGTACTCCAGTAATGTGGAGCTGATTAACATTGTAGGAAGTGCTCAAAATGTCCACCTTCAGCCTGAATACAAGACTGTTAGCCGTCGTTTAGTAAAATACAACACTATTTAAAAAAAATACCGCGTGTTTGTCGAATTCCTTGACGAATTGGTTAGCGAAATATTTCAATGCTGTCAATGGTTGTTGAGTAAACAATTGGTTTCAAGTGGCCTCACCACTAAAAATCCAACGCCCAGGCCAGACAGTAGGTCCTACACAACTTTTCCATTTGTTAGGAAATCGTTCGTTCAGTAAATTACTGGCTACGCGCCTAAAATGTTACGGTGTGATATATAAACAATCTAGTGAAATATACAGGATGTCTCTAAACACTCTGTCCGAACCTAAACCACAGCATCTGTAGCAGGAAATAAACAGAAAATCATATTTAAAAGCTGTTTGGAAACGTCATCTTGTACCTTACTAAATATGTGAGTTGTAAGTGAGGCGAAACAACGCCCGGTATAGTACGTGACTGTAAGTACGTACGTGTACAACTAGTTGCATATCACTAGGCGGGCACATCACAACAGGTTTTTTTTAACTCCCCACCCCCTCCGCAATGTAAAGTGTACATTTGTACAGACCACCGGTTGTATTTTAAATGCGTTCACCGTTTCGAACACGTAGCTCGCGACTGGGCACTTCTGTTCACCCAGTCGTTTACCCTTTCGAGTACGAGGAAGTGTCTGTATAAAATATTATTCAAATAATCCTCACATATAAAGCATCTTTAGTAGAATTTTACGCTGAAAAATCGTATGTGACAGTTATTTACACACTTTCATGTGTTTATTCTGTCATGTTGTGGGATCTACAGCTGTAACTTTTGATGGATCAAACAAACACAATGGTCTGTGCCCTTTCTTGGAACTACTTATTTAGTCTGTTTAAGCTTATGCTCCCTCTCGCCCTTCACCTACACCCACCATTTGTCATGTAATTAAAAAATAGGGGTTTTAAAACTGTGAAACTTCTTATCATCTAGTGAAGAGGATAGCTCGCCGCTTGTTATCAAATATCTTAAAATTTTATGTTGTAAGGTTATCAAAAAAGTATTGTATTTATTACAATAAGGCTAAACCCAAAGAGCTAATTCATTAAACCTAATCTCGTAGCTCCCCAATTATTCTTAAAAAGTCATTGAAAATGAGTTAATGTTATATATTCACCCATTTTGTTCTATTAATAAAACTCAAACTATAGGTTTTTTAAAAGAAAAAAGAGCCCTGTTGAAATATTTAGACTTTATTTTGGCGTGAACCATATTTTAAAATAATGTGTCGTAGAATTAAATATTGCTTTAGGACTGAATGCCTGCGCAGCTATCTATCGCTCACCAAGACGGTCATCTTACAGTACAATTTAATATAAATAACCTTATCTGATTGTTATAAAAGCTACTAAATCTACTTCCATGTATTCATACGTCAAGACATGTGACATTCAGCTGTCACGTTTGATAGTTATAATCAACATCTATAAAATAACACTAATGATAAACTGAAATACCATCAATGTTGGCCGCAAACAATATTTTTGTATTTTCTAGATCGTCTTTCATACAGCATTCCTACTATAGTTTGTTCGTGTCGTGATGAAAATAAACAAATCATTACCTAAATTAATCAAACAATTAAATGTATAAATTTGTCTAACTTGTAAAACTATCGAAAATCTCTCTTTTAGACCTTTTCGAATATTTGCGCCGTGAGATACTTACAATACTACATGTTAAACAGTAGTGTAATGCAGGTTACCAATATAGGCGCAAGCTGTGAACAATATTTGGTTAAGAGATAAGTGTTGAAATTAATTTCACATAATTTCTGTAGATGTGGTTCGAATCCTGTTTCTAGAATCCTAAACTTAAACTTTCTTCCGAATCTCAAATCTTTGAATCTGTATAAGTGTACTGTATGTGACATTTAAAAATTGTGAAAATAATTAAAATTGAATAATTTAAGAAATGTTTTTAAAAGTTTGGTTGATATCACTGACAAACACTATTTTGTTTGTCAAATATGCTACGTCATAAAAAAAAAGCTAAAACTTTTTAAGTAAATTACATAATCATAACAATACAATTTTGTCCCTTATTACTTTCTCTCGACACCCAGGAGAGGAAATACTTTGATCGTCAAAACAATCGAATTCGAGATTTTAATAAACGTCGACGTTTCATGACCACATGAAGCCAAAAAGTTGTTTTCACGATGCCGTCTGTCTGTATGTTTGTACCTCGGGCTAGAGCCGAAACCATTTTACCAATTTGGCTAAAACTTGGTAACTGGAGCTCTCATAAGGTCCCCCCAGATTTTTTTTAAATTAGTTATTTAACCCTAAGTTTAAGAGTAGTTTACTGAAGGGCAAAAACAGAAACCAAAATTCTCGAAATTCGCTCTAACGATTTTGATTAAGTTTTATATTTAGACACTGTTTATCACTATAAACAAGATGGAAACTATCATTTTCTCATGAAAAGGAATTTACGGTACTTTACATGGAGGAAATTTTCTAATTTTGATTCTTTCTTCGCAACTATTTGAGATACGAAATAACTTATCGTTGTAAAGTTGTAGTATAATATTCAAGATAAGAAAAATATTTTTATTTGAAATACATTTTTATAAAACCAATTGTTTTTGAGCCATTAGAAAGAATATATATATACTTTTTAATTCAGGTCATTGAAAATTAATTTGATTCTTACATTCTTTGGTGGACAAAGATGTTTCTCATTTCTCAATTTTTCTGTAACAGTTTTCTTAGTTTACAATGCTCTAAAGTAAGTAACAGTATGTATTATTTCAGTTATGATCTTTGACGTAGTGTTTCTACAACAATATGTAGACCTATTATTTCTTTTTACAAATCCTGCGAGTTTTTAGTAAATGTCTATTTTAAGATAAAAGCTGGATGAAGTCTGTGCGATGCACAGTACCATTTATTTGTTTGTGTAATTTTGTCATTTTTACAACCACACAAGAATATTTAACTACTTAGAATCGTGATTTCAAGTCAAGATCTTTATATTGTATTCGAGATAACTTTTTGAGGTTTTTATTAATCTCGAATCTTTCAAATGCCAAAGGATTCTAGAAGTCAAGCGTACCATCTCTGCTTTTTATCTACTTTATGGCCAAAACACTAATAGGATTTGATATAATATACGTTTTTTACATTGTAACTTGTTTTTGAACATAGACAAATATTCAAATTTATTTACACCCTCAAGTGGGTATATTCTATTTAGAACTTGTAGATCCTACGCACCACAGTCCGTACAAAAGGAATAGCTAAACATTGGGGGGGGAAAGTGCTTTAGCTTCCATTTTGTTCTAAAAAATTAATAGTCTACGTTCATAACTAGTATATATGCAATGCTCTAGTGTAGAAAATATGTAACCTAGATTTGTAAATAGTAGATTTTTATGCAGAAATGTTTTTGCTGGAAGTGCCTTCTGTGTATATATCTTGGCGAGGATGACAGTCAAACAAATGTGGTCACTTTAGAAACCGTAACACCTTTTCTTTAGCTCAGGCTGTAAGAAATGTCATTGTGAGTCTTCTATTGCTTCGCCACCTCCTTTATGCTCCTATTCTCCTGTTCTTGCGATGTTTGTGAAGTAATGGGCAAGGGGTTCGGTCTCTTGCACCCTCTCAACTCATCCTTCCGTCCCGTCAGTTATTTATTGTGAAAAGGGAGGGTTTTTTACTCTGATAGAAGGGAAAGGTAAGTTGTGTGGGTTGGGGAGTCGTGAAGGGAAGTTTTGTGTATGGTTTGTTTAAGGGGGAGAAGGAGGCTATGTGAATAGAGAGGGGGGAGAATAAAGACACTGGAAATGTGTAAAGTGCTGTGTCGTGCCCCCTTTCTAAACTCCCCGACCCCCTTTCGGTTGAATGGGCTACTTACCCACAATCAAGGGGTAGCTCTTTTTTACCCTCCCCTTGCAAAATGGAAGAGTGGGGTAGTGCCACTAGCTTTTGTGGAGGTATTTTTAGATCTGGTGTTGGTAGACCGCAGTGACTGTTTTTTGTCTTTTTTTAAAAAAAAGTAAAAGATAAAAAACACTATTGAAAGAGAATTACTAATATAACGATGATAATAAGCTTTCTCAGCAGAAATATGGAAAATAATTCTGAGCGCTTATTAAAACTAAAATTGATTACTAATTTGGTTTTACTTTGAACTATCTAATAGTTTTTTTGTCAGAAAGTTACTAGAATGGCTTTTATTAATAAAAATGATCATGTTTTGTTCTTTAATTTTTATTAAAGGAGAGTTGACATTTGAAATGTGAACCCCTGCTAATTGTTTACACACATTTTTAATGGAAGTATATTTTGGTTCGATAGAATTTAGAAATTAACGACATCCTCACATTTCGATAGCACACAGTTAAGATGGGAGTACAGGGGACGTAAGAAAAGGTCAGTGTCTTTGCAGTTTTTATATAAAAATATATTTTTGTCCAAAAAAGTCAAATAACTTTCCAGTAGAAACATAGAGTTTAATTTTATACATACGGTAATCTCAACAGTGGTTTAATATTTGTCACAGGCATCCTGGGATTTGACCACAATTTTTGTTTAATAGAGTGAAAAAGTTTTGTTTAAATACCGCGATGCCCATGACAGATATTCAACCACTGTTGAGATTACTACAATGTAGAAAACCAAAAACTAAATAAAACACTTGAGAAAACTCACCCCGCAGTGCACCCGGCTAAGATTCGAACTTCAACCTGACATTTTAGACAAAGTGACCTCCATTGAACTTCTTCTTAAGTCAACAACCCGAAGGGTAGCTAGATGTGGTTTCTATCCAACTGGAGATCGGAATTCACTCACCCTGGGGCTGGTTAGTGCTAACTGCACCATTTGGTAAAAAATCATGTACTAGGGGAGTTTAGGAAGCGTGGTATTGCCCTATTGCCTTCCACGCTGAATTTCTATGAGCGAGCGTGAAAGGTTCTATAAATATTGCTGGAATGGTATTTTCACATACCTTCCAGAGCTCTTTTACATGCCACAATCGACATGGGACCTATAAGTTTACTTCCTCTCCGAAGGAAGTTGTGCCACAGATTTTTATCGTTCAGGAAAAATCCGTCGACCTCGGTTGGGTCTACACCCAGGAACATTGGGTCCTGAGGCAAGAGCATTCAACCCCAACACCACCGACCAATAAGTTTGTGTGAAGCTTCGAAATTTAAAATCCTAGTTTGAGTTTTGCTAGGATTCGTATTTGATTCGAAATTCCTAATCCAGCCTAGTATTTTATTTTGAGTTGATAACATCTTATCATAAAATATTTTATAAGAAAAATTTTAATTATGAAATATATTTGTATTCAATTCTAACAATTTTTTATTGTAAAATATTCCATCCAAAACATCAAAATATTCAAAATTTGAAATATTATATTTGGATTCGATTCAACAATTTTCATTTTAAAATATTCTATACGGATACGATTCAAAACATTTCAACTAAGGTCTAATAAGAATATTTTATTTGCATTACATTCGAACCATTTCCATTTTAAAATTTTCAATTTGGATTCCATTTGAACCATCTTAATTTTAAAATACTCGATTCGGATTCGATTAAAATCATTCCAATTACAAAATATTCTATTTGTATTCGATTCGAACCATTTTAATTTTAAAATATTCTATTCGGATTCGAATTCGATAGCGAATATGTAAATATTGGATTTGGAGTCTTAAACAGCAATATATATTTTTATATAAAAACATATTAATCTTGTATACCACCAAAAAGTCAATAAAGAACAATAGTTGTGTTTAGAATAAACGAAGGTAGGGTTGAAAAAAGTTATTACTAAAAATGTAGTTCATCTACAAAACACTAATACCGTCCTGATTGTATACTTTTGAAGCTGTAAAATTTGCTCATTTGTAAGGCCTTGAAAAAGAATGGTCGATGATAAATACGTGAATAGGGGAAGGGGAATCAAGTTTTAATTTGCCTAGTTTCAAGAGTTTAACTTTGCATGAAATTGGCTAAAAGCAATTACAAGAAAGTTCCAAAAGAAACCAAAGTTTTGAAAGAATAAAAAACGGTGAATAGGATACCATATCACAGTCTAAGGGGATGGCGAATTTGTTGTTAACCTAATGACTAGATTATTAAACGCTTACCTCTTTTCCCGTTGTTTCATTGGCTAGGAGGGTTCTACTGATTAGTCGTTGATTCGATTCCAAGGGGGTTTAAATAAATTAATTAATGTATTTTATTTTGTTATTGATGACCGAATTATTTTATCTATTAATATAAAAACGTGGGGGTGTATGGAACACAAGTAAAGGTAAGGGTTTTTTGCAGTTATGTATTAAAATATTTTCTTAGTCAAAAGCAATAAAATACTTCTTCAATAGAAGCATACAGTTTAATTTTCCTTACATGGTGAAATCAACAGTCGTTGAATATCTGCCATGAGCATATTAGCAATAAATGATCAACTTTTCAAATGAAAAGAAAAAGTTGTCATTAAATTCCAGAACACCTTTGTCATTTTAGTGTAACAAGTAGTCTACGAATGTGTACAACGCAAACGAGTAGTAAGACGCGGTGCTAATGATTAATAAATAAAAAAAGCCCCGTATTGCAGGTAGTTGCTCTTCTTTAAAAGCAATCAGTAACAAAACAACCCACCTCGGTGGCGTAGTTAACTAACGCGCTAGTCGTGTTGAGCTCGACTGCCGAGGACGGGGAGATAGAGGTTCGAATTTCGGTCGGGTGAACTGGGGGTGGCTTTTCCTAAAAGGTTTTCCGCTCTCCCTCCACGCTAACGCGGGTTCACTTCCTCTAAATTCAACCTTCCCAATTCCTAATCCATTAGCGTAATTAGTACTTAAAAGCGTATAACCCGAACGGGTAGTAAGACGCGGTGCTAAATAAAAAAAAAGTAACAAAACACTTCAATAAATATAACAACTCGTTATACAGGCACATAAAATTGATATTTTATAGTAACTACCCTTTCGCCGGTTGTTGTGTTGAGTCTATTACTGTAGTGAGAATATCGACCACTCAGAGCTATCCACAATTGCAGTCCACGGGGGGATTAATTGAATTTGATTCAGGTATCAGGACTGATCCACCCTGTGGACAATCATCACGTGTGATGATAACCATGAATGAAGGCACGGCATGGAATGTGCTACCTCCCACAATAAGGCACTTGACCGGACTGACTGCATTCAAAAATCCACTCTAACAAAATATTGTTTCTAAGCTATGTATGTGTGTGTGTGTGTGTGTGTGTGTGTGTGTGTGTGTGTGTGTGTGTGTGTGTGTGTTGGAATGTTTGTATGAATGAAGGGCTGAAGAGAGGTAGATTAACTTTTGCATTTACTCGCCAGTCAATAATTAGAGTCATTATTGCTATCATAAGTTAATTATCTAGCGTTTTACTATATGTTCAAGCTGTACGCGTAAAGGAACATTAATCTAATGGGGTAGATATGAGGAAAGAGACATTTTAGAGGTAATATACCCTCATTCGAGTGGAAGGAGAGTGGAAAACCATCTAAGGAAGACCACCCTCAGTAGACACAACTGGGATTTGAATCCCGATCTCACTGTCTTCAGCAGGCCAGACTAACACGAGAGTGACACCTTAGGCCATTCAACCTCTGAAGCGGGTGATTGTTTGGTTGGGTGTTACATTGTTTTAGTTTAGGGGTAAAACAAGGAAAGTCTGTCTTACCTTCACCAAACATGATAAATAAATTTACTTACTCTGTGGCACTAGGCGCTCAAAATTTCATTGCTACACTTAAAAACGTACGTGACCTTTCCATATCTTGAGCTATTTCTATCCAGTTTACCTCATTACACCCTATCTCTTTCAGGTACTTTCTAATTCTATCCCCTCATCTCTGTCTAGCTCCTGCCATTGGTTACACTGAGCAAATTCCCGAGTAAATAGCATTAAAACTACTTTGTATTTAACGTGTTTTCATAGGGAATATCCTTTTCTGATTGCTATAAAAGTTACTAGATCTACTTTAACGTGTCCATATATAAAACCATGCGATCTGCAGCCAGTAATGTGGAGCTGTTCAAAATGGCCACTTTCGGCTTGAATGTAAATCTGCAATCGTCGTGTCGTAAAATGCCGCACTCTTCCAAAAGTACTCAGTGTTTGTCAGATTCAAGAGAACAAACAGGAATAATCCACAGCACATACTTACTTAACAAGTCGAGAGCTATAGAGTATGGTAGACACACAGTTTAGTGGAAACAAGGTCAAATGGGACACATGCTTGTATGAACTTTTTTATATTATTTTTGTGTCGCCTGTTCACTGCTAAAGTGGGTACCACATGTTACGGTACACCCTGTATATTATCAATATCTGTAAAATAACACTGATGATGTATAAAAAGGTTATCAATGTTGACCGAAAAAAAATAAAAGGTGCTTCCTATGAAAATTGGACTGTAACGTACTGTAGTTTTAGATAATACATAGCACCTTTAACCTCGATTATGTTTTAAATATTTTAGATTGCTCCAATAGGAATTTAACTTTTAAAAAAATCTCTTGTAACCTCTTGTTGGGGCACTTCACTATAAGAACCCGCTACATCCGCTCAGCTACTCCCCACTCCAACCCTATGTATATATTAAAAAAGGGTATTTTATTATTATAATAATTATTATTAATTAGCACCGCGTCTTACTACCCGTTCGGGTTATACGCTTTAAGTACTAATTACGCTAATGGATTAGGAATTGTGAAGGATGAATTAGAGGAAGTGAACCCGCATTTGCGTGGAGGGGGAGTGGAAAAGCATTTAGGAAAAACCACCCCCAGTTCACCCGACTGAGATTCGAACCTTGATCTCCCCGTCCTCAGCGGTTGAGCTCAACATGGCTGGTGCAAAAAAGGGTATTTATATCCTAAATAAACGTATGATTGTATGTCTGGGACATCCTGTATATCCCTCACGAAGAGAAATAATAATAATAATAAAAGTGTTCAAAGGTTCGCCGTTCTCTCTCTCTCTCCCTCTCTGAGAAAGCCAATAACTGCAGATGACTGCCGGCAGACACAACGTAATGCCTGTATCACGTCCGTTTCAACCAGCAGGGTCCATGCTCATGACGTGCCTCGTGGAGGTAATGGGGGTACTTTTGAAACACTTGTTATCATAAGGTTGATAGACCCTGGCGGTGTCTTAATGAACCTCCTACCAGCATTTTATCTGCGTGGTGCACTATACAGAGTGCCCCAGATAACAACTCCGCCGTCTCTGATAGCTCGGTGACTAGTAGACATAGCACGTGGATTAAACCAACGTTGGTATTACCCTCATGACTAACACTTTCCCTCAGTAGGTCTTCCTTTATGTTGAGATTTTTATTAAAATCAGGGAACTTTTAAATTAAAAAAATGTCAACTCATTGTATCCAGGAAATATTCGTAAACACTTTAATTGTTATTTTTTCATCCACACTTCTTACTACTTGTTCAGGTTATACGCATATATAATTGTTCTACTAGGGTAGGGATGAGTAAGGAAGTATTTTAGAGATAATCTACCCGCATTTGCATGGGAGTAGAGGGGGGAAAACATTTAGGGGAAATCACCCTCAGTAGACCTAACCGGGACTCGAGTCCCGATCGATAATATAGTAAAATGTTATTAATATTGACCTCAAAAAAATAAGTTCGCATTTTATAGATGTTTCTTCCTACCAGAACCTTACTATATAAATGTGACCCTGGTTTCTTCCCTGTGTAAAACCTTCTAGACTCACTTTATATAGTATAATAATGATAATATAAATAATAAGTTTATATTTTTGTTTTATTTATATTCTCCTCTATTTAATGTATCAAAACAATAATTTAAATCAACGTCAAAATTTTTCAACTAGAAAGAAGTGTAAGAATGATAGAAAACAAGTCCAAGAGATTTGATTATTATTAGTACCGCGTCTTACTACCCGTTCGGGTTATATGCACTTACGCTAATATGTAAATGGTAAGGTGATTGTGAGATGAAATGGAGGACCTGCAGTTTAACGTGGAATCCGAACCACGGTGGAGGCCTGGCATTCCCCACATTCACAAGATGTCTTGTCAGAGGTGAAGGAAGGGTTTGGTAATCNTCACAAGATGTCTTGTCAGAGGTGAAGGAAGGGTTTGGTAATCAGATAAATCTGTGCCGGGACCGAGGATTGAACCCCGGAGCCCAACACAAGTCCAAGAGACATTGGTTCGACCCCAAATTATTACTATATTAATATAGTATCTGTGCATGTGTACACTCTCTCACCTTTGTATCGTAACTCATACCGAAATGGCTAGGTGTGGGTAGTATTGTACGTACTTTCCTTTACTGTATTATGAAACTTGAAAGATGACATCTGGACACGGGAATCAAACCCGGGACCTTTGGCATAGTACACCAATGCTCTAACTACTGAGCTATCCAGGATTCTTCCCGTGCCCTGAGTCATTCTTCACTCATATTTTAAGGCAAAGTCTATGAAGGACGTGCGGAAATCGTCGGCTATAAATGTGTGAATTTATATTAAGATCACGAGCTATCAGACTCACTAAAAAGCATAAATAATAGCTTCGGCTATTTGATTCTTTACTATATTAGTTTGTAAGTCGTGTAGTGACATTACACTGTATTTATATAATTAATTCACGTGTTAGTACTCAAAAGCAATACATGATTCTGCACTCCCGTTTCAATTAAGAAATAGTTTCTTAAACCTTTTCTCATTAGCTTACCATTTTTCTGACTAGTTGAACTCTCCGTTTAACCTGAAATAAATAACGCTTACGTTGACGGGCTACAATATGGTGCAGTTTATAAGATAGGGCCATACTGTAATCGGTCAAGGGGAGACCGCTTTATACCTATAGGGGTTTTATTGCTTTTGTATTGCTTATCTTCCATAAAAAAAAATGTTTTTTTTTTTT
>CABEEJ010006302.1:0-25029 GCA_901482245.1 Timema douglasi
CACTATATCTTCTCTTCTCCATAGTGGTCTCTTACACACCTGTAGAATACCTCTCCCTGCTGCCCTCGTCTCACTATATCTTCTCTGCTGCCTCCTTTTACCTCAATCACACCACCAATATACTCGTACTTCACAATCTTTGCTTATTGCAAATCTACTCCATCCAAACCAAAATATTTATAATGTTTAATTTTCATTGAAGCAAATTATAAAATTACACCAATATTTAAATATCAGCTTCAACTTTGCTTAAAAAAATCAGGTTTTAAAGATTACAAAGCCTTGCTGATAAAAATATTGACGGCTAGAATACTTGATTATTTATAGTCATTTATTGCTATTTTGAGTTGTAAAGATTACAAATCAATATTCATAACTGGATAGAGCATAATGCTTGTACAAGTGACTGTACCTGAGCAGCAAAGCTTACTATCATTAGTACAGATACAGCCACATAAGATATCAAATTCATATAATTTGACAAATAACACCTGGATTCAGGAAGTGAACCCAGGACCATTTTTCAACATTTAGAGATATAGTATGTATATGAACAAATCTGAAGTAATTGAATTCTAAGTTGTGATAGATAGTAGATTAATTTATCATGTTAAAACAAAATATTACAAACAAATTGTGTAATAAAACATTTACCAAGTGATTTTAGTGCATTAAGTTAAATAAGTAGCCACAATATAATATTTTCTCAAGCATAAAACAAGCTAAAATATTTTAAACTTCAATTTGGCTTTGAAAATATTTCATACAAACAATTTGAGTTTGCTTGGAAATGTAAAAAGTGGATTAATCACACCCTCGGTTTCTAATCAACTGAACTGATCATGCCCGCCCAATACCTTGTGAGGCCGTCCTATGAGTGGGTTTGATGCACAGCGAATGTTGATCACGTCTCGTATGAGATGCTTTTGTCCATTGTAAGTGGTTAATATGGAGATCTTTTCTGCAGGGTATCCAAGTAGCCTCATGTACATGAACACTGCCACGCAGTATTCTGCTTCGGCTAGATTCTAAATCACAACACCAACCATTAGTAACAAAGTTTTGTGTGTCTTACAAACACCCTATCTAAAATGTATGGGTGACCTGGCGGTCTAGGGGTAAGGTGTCTGACTTCTGTGCTGGTGGCCGGGGTTCAATCCTCAGTCCCAGCACAGATTTATCTGATTACCAAACTCTTCCTTCACCTCTGACAAGACATCTTGTGAATGTGGGGAATGCCAGGCCTCCACCGTGGTTCGGATTCCACGTTAAACTGTAGGTCCTCCATTTCNACCATTACACATTAGCGTAAGTGCGTATAGCCCGAACGGGTAGTAAGACGCGGTGCTAATAATAATAATAATAATAATAATATAATGTATGCTGCTTTAATAAACATAAGAGAATTGTAAAAAATGAATCGCAAATAAAAGTTAAAACACCGACAGACATTTACAAAGACTTCAATATTTTAACACCACATGACATCTTCCTCAGAAGGTAGACTGACATGCTTAACTAAGTGACATTTAAAATGATTGAAAATTTTTGTTAAATAAAAAGTTGGATTTCAGTAAAATAATTCTGCAAAGAAACAAATAAATTCCTACTTAGGTGGTATGGTGCAACAAATTGAAAACTTATTGCTAAATTTTGTTTATATCAAATAAATCAAAGGTGTTGAAGATAGACTATATAATTTAGTTTGTTTAAAAAAATTTTTTTTCCTGTATATTCAAATATTTGCCTTTGAACACAATAAGACTGTTACAACAGCCAGTTCAGAGACATCTTGCACTGATGTTTTTTGTTTGAGGGAGTTATTAAATTATGATTATTATTATTATACCCGTTCGAGTTATACGCACTTACGCTAATGTGTAATGGTAGGGTGATTGTGAGATGAAATGAAGGACCTACAGTTTAACGTGGAATCCGAACCACGGTGGAGGCCTGGCATTCCCCACATTCACAAGATGTCTTGTCAGAGGTGAAGGAAGGGTTTGGTAATCAGATAAATCTGTGCCGGGACCGAGGATTGAACCCCGGCCGCCAGCATAGAAGTCTGACACCTTACCCCTAGACCGCCATGTCACCGCATTTAAATTATGATATTTATTATTAAATTCCACTATATATGGAAAAAAAAATTATTAATTTGTATTATTCGGTGTTTGTTTGAAATTATGTTATTTGATTTTAAGAAAAGTAATATTTACACACCCCTTCTATTTTCCACCATAAAATTACAAATTATAATTTACTCCTCTACAAACTTACACACAGCAAACTTAAAGTAAAAATATGAAAAAAGGACATTTAAAAAGATTACAACAATATTTTTTTTTATGATACAATTTTACAAAATTATTTAAATAACTTTGTTTTTAAGGTAGTGTCTGTCTATTAAGCTAAGGGTCCCGGGTTCGATTCCTGGCATGGCCGAAAAATTAACCGTTGGTGAAATGTGGGTTCACTCTCTCACAGTGATAAGTTAACGGCAGGGGACTGAATGTTGTTCCTGTCCTAGTGTTAAATTATATTATAAGGCATATGAAGCTACAACAGGCCTAGACAGCCGGTAGTGGAGATCAAGGTGTGTATCCTGGTCACGTGTACTGAGGGTGGTTTTACACTCTCTCTGCACGCAAATTTGGGTATGCTTCATCTGAATTCAACCTTACTCATCACTAACTCATTAGTGTAATTAGTACACATGCATATAACCTGAACCGGTAGTAAGACACGGAACATGGAGTTACTTAACTTTATTTTACTTAAGTCCAGCTTAATTCTGTTACATATTTTTAAGGACCGGTAAATGCTGACTAATATTTTGAAGGTGTTCTACAGGAGAAATAAAAGGTCTTGAATATACCACAAGACCACTTAACAGATTTGACAGTTTTAGTTGGCTGTCTGAATGATTGTCTTGATATGATGGCACTCTCTCTCATACTCTTATAATGGTTTATATCAGAGACACAAACTAGCACTGACCTAATGGATTACCAATACAGATACAAGGAAGGGTGTAAATCCTCCCTCCCTCTCTGTTTGACCATGGGTTTATTATTACATGTGTGCATGTGCACCGATACTTGCCGACCGATCTGTACAGTCAGAGTACGGTACAAAATAGACCTCTGTAGGAATCTGACGGCATCTCGCAGTGAAAAATGTTAGGCTGCGTATATAATATGAGTTTTTTTTGAAAGGACATTTAGAAGAAAAACCTCGCTCTATGTTTGGGTCAATACAATACTTTATTTCATTAATAGCAAATAACAGATCACGGTATTTGTTATTTTTTACATGCTCCTATAAAAGTTTCCTATCATTCTTTAACAATTTCCTTATTCTCCCTCGAGATTTTGGCTTCCTCTTGTAGGAAATTGTTTGTTCCACACTCTGTCCTAATGAGTTCTAATAGAATGAGACCCAGGTCAGAGGTGATAATTATTTTTCGTCAAGTGGTGTATGATCCAGATTGTATTTGTTCCTGTACATTATTCCATATAGATTATAATGTCGCTTAGCAAGCAAATAAAACCGCGTCAGTGGCCGAAAGATCTAAGCTCTAAGGTGTTAAACCCACGTTAGACTGGCCTGCTGAACATGGGGAGATCCAGGTTCAAATCACGGTCATATCTACTGAGGGTGGTTTTTACTAAAGGGTTTCCGCGCCCTCCTTTAAAGCAAATGTGGCTATATTACCAATAAAATTCTTCCTCAATCATCCCTACCCTATTAGCATAATTATTAAAGATGCATATAACCTGAACAGGTAGTAGAGTGTGGGGATAAAAATAGTATTTTTTAAAAATATATATTAAATAGAAAGAGAGAGCGTGCAAGTTTTGTTTGTTTTAGCAATCACCCAACTGTGAAACCTTAAATTGACAATATATATTGTAATGGCCCAACTTTTAAACCCTATGTTGTTTCAAAAAGGAAGTATGAGACTGTAGTTTTAATATTTGATATGCCTTTCATATTTTAAATTTAGGAATTCTCTTTATTTTGTAATATTATTTTTAATTATTCATTTGCATTTTGGAATATTTAGGCCCTTCAGGCAGTTTGGAAGTCGATACATTTCTTTTCCATTAAATGTTGGCTGATGAAACAAAACAGAAAGAGCTGATATAGCACCGAGTTTTCGTTCTAAGAGAAATACACCTTATCTTTAGTACGGAGCGGTTGCATTGTCCAGCCAACCAGAAGGCCAGGATTCAAACTACTATAATGTAATAGGTCGAGATCGTCAGTCCACTCTGGTGCAATCGACAATGTCATCAGTATTTGAAAAAGACATGACATGTTACACGATAAGGAGATGCGCAGTGACCGGGGTGGTGACATGATGTGTGTTGCTTGTCATCACATATTTAATTTTGATATAGTGTACGATGACTAGCTATAGACGGGTCGATTGAAAAAGCTGAAGTTGTTAATTGTTATAATAATACATAAAAAAGAATACTTTCTAACAATAAATTATCATAAACGTGATCAAGGCATATTTTTTGTATAGGTGGGAATTTCGTTGTATAATAATCATGTTGATAAGGGAAGCTGAGCTAGCCAAGGATAGATATTGTGAATTCTACAATTGCTACCCAACGAAGAGGCTTTTGGAGTTCTTCAATTGAATCCCAACAGTGGGGCTTTCATTATAAGTCTCATTAAGGGTTTTACAAATTGGTGCCCATCGAGGGGTATTTATTGACCTCTTCAATTGACGAGACAACGAGGGGCTTCGTAGGATTCTAAAATTGGCCCAACGTGGGGATTTCATCATATAAGTCTCATTAAGGGTTTTACAAATTGGTGCCCAACGAGGGGCATTTATTGACCTCTTCAATTGACGAGCCAATGAGGGGCTTCGTAGGATTCTACAATATTCTTAACATGAGCTTCCAAAGGTATCTATAGTATAAATAAAATTAGTTAAGTTGCAATATGAAAACTTCAACTTTCAAGTTCCCAGAATAAACATTTTGAAGCTGACCTGGTAAAAATATGGACTTGGCTCGGACTCGCCAACATTGTTGAAATCCTCCACATTAATGAGCTGGAAGTCGTACCAGAAGCCTGCATTAGCGACCCTGTATTCTGGCCAAAGGTCAACATGGGTGAGATTGCCTAGTTTCTTGTATCTCCAGTTATACAAGTTACATATGCTGCAACAAATACAATGTCTGTAACACAATGCAATCTTAGAGACGGCAAAAATTCAGCCGTTTCGCCAAACAGGCCTGTGTAAATTATTTATGAGTTAGTTTAGTTTATTCTATTTTAAATATTACAAAGGAAATATGCAATAACACTCAAAAACTAGTGTCCACTTGTGTCATTTTTATTTTTATCAAGGTGACCTGGCGGTCTAGGGGTAAGGTGTCAGACTTCTATGCTGGCGGCCGGGGTTCAATCCTCGGTCCTGGCAAAGATTTATCTGATTACCAAACCCTTCCTTCACCTCTGACAAGACATCTTGTGAATGTGAGGAATGCTAGGCCTCCACCGTGGTTCGGATTCCATGTTAAACTGTAGGTCCTTCATTTCATCTCACAATCACCCTACCATTACACATTAGCGTAAGTGCGTACAACCCGAACGGGTAGTAAGACTCGGTGCTAATAATAATAATAATAATAATATTTTTATCAAAAATAATAAGCTTAGTGTCATATAAGTTTATATGAAAACATTAGATTTAATTAAAGTAGTATTCTTCTGTTTATAGTTGATCCAACCACATAAAACTTGATCAATTAATAATAAACCGACTTCACCTAGTAGCTTGTGTTCTAACTATGTCCAAACAGTGATTCAAGTAGCAACATGCAATGAACATGTTGATAATAATAAGCCCTACTTTGATAGTTTAAATATTATATTGTATGAATAAATTGTAATGATATTGATCTGAATTAACTCTAAATTATGTAAAAAGTCATGGATGAAGGTAAATTTTTCTTTAAAGTAATATATGTAGAGTATCCTTTTAAGATTTATCCATGAAGAAACATGAGCTTCTCAGAAACAATGTGAAAAGGATCTCACCCCTAAAATATATTTTTTATACCATCTTTCTTGTTAAAATATCTACTGCGTCAATTCTTGTTAAAGGGAACAACTTCATAGTAAAGGGAACAACTTCATAGTATTTTTTCAAAAGACGCCATTTCTCTATACCAATAAGAAGCTAGCCTTCACAAAACCTGTCGCCAGGCCTCTTTCTATTAGTTAGATTTTACATTGTTGAAAAGGGGAGAGAAAGGCAACGGGTATGTTATATATAAACCATTGTGCGTATGTTTAAGGCATGATCTCCGGGATCCAAACATCTACACCGAGATCCCGCTCACGCACAAGTCAGTCTAACACAGTTTAATATAAGTCATATCAATATCACAAGTGTGCAGTGATATAAAACATTTAATTAAAATATGTACAAGTAATTAACAGGTGTAATTTAAATAAACTGTGTGTGAAATAACAGCCATCAACATTTCTCTTTCTTTAATTATATTAATATACCGATTTAATTAGTGCTCGAGCACGGAGCTACAGACAGCTGGTTAAACGGTATCTTTTCCGTACAGTGATGATAGGCGCTCGATCACGGAGCTTTAGACAACCTATACATCATCACAGCATTATATCAGGGAATTAATCCGCAGTGTTACAATCGACGCCCAAAGTGAGGCGCGATAAATCCGTATTATTACAAAATCATCAACTGTTTCCAAACTGTGGCTAGGTCCGTATAGTAGAATGCTTCTATCTTCCTTTATCCTTTCACCACTCTTCTATGGCTTAATGCATCCCAGAGTAAAAATAGTTCTCCATTTGGATTTCTTGGTGGGAAAACAAACCCTGTATTCTAAAATTGACACCAATAATGATACAAGGGAGGGGGGTTGGTTTTCATGAGGATCCTCCAAGAATAAATTAAATCATTTTAATAATTTAAAAATAATAATAATAATAAAAAGAAGAAGAATTGTAATTGTAAGAAAAAAACACAATTTCAAGTAATAAATTTGTAATTTTAATATAAAATAGATGACATGACAAAAATTTTACAAACTTTCTCATTTAGTTTATCGTAGTTTAATATACACTTGAAATATAAACTTCTAAGTTAATTATCAAAAATATACATTTAAATATGCATTTTAAACTTAGGATTAAAGCTGACAAAAATCGTTATATGATCCTAAGAGTAACTTTCATAGACATCACAATTCAGACTTGTAATGTGACTGAGTATGACATTGATACTGAGCTAAAAGTACAGAGCTTAGTTCCCAGTATGGCCAAAAAACTACACGCCATAAAACTGTACGCCTCGAAGTTCACAATTAAAACACAACAAAACACATAATTAAGTTATTTTCAGGGTACATCAGTCTCCTTCTTCAGCAGAAGAGAGTAAAACACAGACTATAATTTGAGCAAGCTCACTTAGAATCTGTTATTGCCTGTTTATCGATTCAAATAACGTTTAGACTTGGATTCTGCAGTTGCCTGTTCAAACAGTCTCTTTATTCTTGCTAGATGGAGAGAATGTTGTATTTAATTATATGATCATTTATTGTTTATATAGAAATGGCTGGTGTGAGTAGGCCAGCTTGATAGAAAAGGAGAGGAGGTTATCTAAGGTTGAGACCGGGGTGTGCCTGTATTTGTTTATATATTGGTGAGCTAGTTCCCACCTACTGGGCTGGAAGCAACTACTGGGGAGGGCTTGTATAGCTCTATTACTACAACAAGAGTCAAAATGTGAATTATGTGTTTGTGCATGAAGTGCTCCTGTTTGTCAAGGTTGTTATGGTTGGTATCAAACCGGTGACCATTCATTCGTTGTTTAAGTGTTCCTGTTGCGTTGTAGCTTGTCATAGTGGCCTTACATGGGGTATTACATTTGTTGAATGGGGGGGAAGATTGGTGCATCTCGGTTTGTTGGGAGGGTAGGAACCTTTGTTCTGATGAGGATTGTGGGTGAACCAGAATGTTGCAGATATCAGTGGGGGGTGTTTGAATGTGATTCTTGGAACACTGTTGGTAAAAGTTTGTGTGAGAGGTGAGAGGTGTGTCATTGGAAGGTTGTTTCTCGATAGGCTCTTGATTGGCTAGGACTATGTTTAGAGTATCCTCAGGTTGTGAAACCCTTGTGTTGTTGACATTGCTTGTTAAGGTCTCCTTCCTCAGAACAAATACATTTGGCTCTGGTAACGAGGCTATAGTGTTGAGAGTGTTTTAAATAAAGAGGAATGTAGTTTTGGAAATGGAGGTACAGTTTATGGTTGGTGTGGGAAGGTTCAGTTTCAGATCCAAGAATATGGCACGGTGATGTGAATCTGAGGGTGCTATGGTTATTTAAGCTGATCAGGAACTGTACTAAATTAATTTCGGTATCTGTCCAAATCATGAGGATGTCGTTAATAAAGCTCACCCAGCGGTTGCAAGGGTTCGGATTGCTAAAAAGTTGGTCTCTAGTTTGTCCACGAAGAGGTTAGCATAGGAGGGGGCCATACGTGTAACCTTTGCCATCTCTAGGATTTGAAGGTAGTCTCTAGCCAGGAAGCGGAAATTGTTCTTTTCAAGTATGAGGCGAGCAGATTCTACTAGAAAGGCAGTGGACGGCTGGGGACTGGGTGGTCGTTTGTCCAGAAAATGGCAGAAACCTCTTGGGTGTGGTGTATGTTGGTGTAAAGCGAACTGACATAAATGAGCAAGTATGCATCAGTGGGAATTATGTTTTTAATATCTTGGGAGTGGTTGAGAAAGTGGTTTGTGTCCTTTATGTGTGAGAAAAAAGCTAAGTTAAACTCATTTCCTTTCGATTTTCAACAAATTCTAATATACAAGTATAAAACTGGGTTTCCTTAAATATAACTATGTAAAAAGATGGTATCAAAGTGTCTTTTAGCTGCTGCCAAGCAGGGATTTTTTTTTATGACAGTGTTAACACTGCAATATTATTTTTTTATAAGGTTTAAATGAAATAAAAAGAAGAACCTTTGATTTGTTGAATTCTAATAATACACTTCTTGCACAATATCTAACTAGTTTAATGTGCCGCTAGTATACTTCATTGAGTATCTACCGAGGAAATGATCTTACAGTTGCCAAACACTAGCAGCAAAAATAATGTTTGGAAGAAGGTAAAGATAAGGTGGAGAGAAACATATAAATGGAACGAACACAATGGCCTTTATAATAAAAAGAAGGACATAATTCACACTTTACATTGTTGTCACTGGACAAAAAAGGTAATGGCTCCTTCTTAAAGAAAATCGAATGTTAACCCCCGATCTCCCAACCTAGGTTTCATTCTATCGTAACTCATCAGGGGGGCAACGAGAAACACGCAATGCAACTGCCTAAGAGAGGAAACCAAAAAGAAAGTTTTAATAAGGTTTGTATTCTTGTCAGAAGATAAAATGATATAAACGAGCTTGGACTGTACGTTGTTTACAAACCTGGGTCTGGCTCGCCCCTGCCCGTCAAGGTCAACTGTGGGAACGCCCAGTCTGACGATGCGGGTGAAGAGAGACTGCTCCATGTTGGAGTATTTCTGGAAGGCCATGTTCTTGATGACAGGAGGTAGCTGATGATGGTCTCCTATCATAATCCAACGCTTCAGGCGACTGTAACCATCTTGGGGGTTCTGTAGCAACAGCGGGATGAATGTCTCGATCTCCAGGATCTGAGCGCTCTCCTCCATCAGGATATTGTCGTACTTGAAACCTGTATAACAATACTAGTTGTAGTGTTGGAGAGTACTCTCTCATATGTGTCCGCTTGCTATGCACTTGTTACATTCAACATATATTACCAATGTCAAGGAAATAACTTTTTTTTTCAGACACTCCTCTCTATATTTTGGACCATTTTTTTAAGTGAATGTCTCGGGTGTATTTAGACAGGCCATAATATAGTGCGGCCCGAAAAAAAATTATTCTAGAGCTGCAGGAATAGATGCCATAGCAATGATCCTCTGACGTATTGCATGCATTTCCTGAGATATCGATATGTTGCCATATTAAAAGCATGGCCTTATTTGGGCCGACCACCTTGTTATAAGACCCAAGTAGTAAAATGATACGTGAAAATTATTAATTAAAAATATTAAGTATATTATTTACAAAAAAAAAACTCGTTTTATTTATTTGAGATGCAAGAAAAACTGGAAATTAAACAGTCAGTAGCGCATAAATCTAATGTAATTAAAAGTAATTTTCTACTTTATGCTTATATTTATATTCAGATTTATGATTTTAATCTAAACTTACACTACCCATTCTACTTAAAAAAAAAAGTTTCAATCAAGTCGGAATGTAGAGGAAGCTGTCAACATATTTTTGAAAAGGGTCAGGAAAAGAGACCAAAAACTCTTGATGCAATTGTAGCTGTAGGTCTGAACAATAAATTTAAATTATGTTCTAGGATTGACAAAAAAAAAAGTTCTTGGATAAAAAAATTCGTGGCATGAATCACTGCTTACACAATACCACATCTAAAACATCAATATATTCAAACTAATCTGAATGAATAAAAGTGAGCTATCATCTGGTCCATAAGAACAACAAAAACATTTCTCAAATGAGCCAGCATATCTGGTTACCTCTTATTATTTAGATAACAAACCTCTCACAAAAAACTCTGTTGAACTTCAAAAAATATTAGTTTATCCAACTGTTATTATATGTGATGCAAATACAAATGGATGCCATTCCAAATAATAACATTAACATATCATATTCTGAAAATTGAAAAATGACACCTGGACACGGGAATCGAACCTGTGACCTTCGGCTTAGTACGCCAATGCTCTTACCACTGAGCTATCCAGGATTCGTCCCGTGCCCAGGGTCATTCTTCACTCAGTGCCGAGTCGCTAATGGCTGCGTTGTCTGATGTCTGTGATCTTATATAATCACATGTTTATAAGCTGACGACTTCCGCACGTCCATCTATCCGCACGTCCATCTTAGACTCTGCCTTAAACTATGAGTGAAGAATGACCCTGGGCACGGGACGAATCCTGGATAGCTCAGTGGTAGGAGCATTGGCGTACTAAGCCGAAGGTCCTGGGTTCGATTCCCATGTCCAGGTGTCATTTTTCAATTTTCAGAATATGATATCTAAGAGGGGTTATCCTCACTAAAATGCATTAACAATAGTTTCGGCTATTTGTTTCATTAACATATTAGATGTATCTTTATTCAAATAAGTGTGATGCATAATTTGATATTCAAAAGCCACCTTTATCACATTTTGCGTTAAACATATGTTTCCCTGCCATAAATCTATTCAGGGGAAACCATTGCTATCAATTATACGTGGCTTGGTGGGGTTATGTTATTGAATGATGCTCTGTTGTGTTGACTGGGTTAATGTAAAGTAAAAGTGCCTGAAACTTTGTTAATCAGTCTTCTTAATGGAAGATAGGTTTTTTTTTAAAACTTTTAATAAGTTAATAACCCGCCTCGGTGGCATAGTTGGCTAACCCGTTAGTCGTGTTGAGCTGCTCGACTGCTGAGGACGGGGAGATCGAGGTTCGAATCTCGGTCGGGTGAACTGGGGGGTGGTTTTTCCTAAATGGTTTTCCACTCTCCCTCCACGCAAATGCGGGTTCACTTCCTCTAATTCAACCTTTCCGATTCCTAATCCATTAGAGTAATTAGTACTTAAAGCGTATAACCCGAACGGGTAGTAAGACGCGGTGCTAAATATTTTAATAAGTTAATAATATTCTTAATAAACATTGTATACAAACTTGACATTAATAAATGTTATTTTTATTCAAAATTTATTTAAATTAACTCTCTCCCAAAAAATTCCGAAAAATAATGATACCCACCCATTTTGGGAACATCCAATTTCCCGAAGTTTGGGATCCCACCCAGGAGTTAATAAAAGATAGTCACCTAGATCTACCAGTTCCCTCCGTTTGAGAGCTGCATGAGTACAGGTCATAGCAATGACCTTGGCCTCCTTCACCAGCAAGTACTTGGAGCGATCCAATCCCGAGCGCAGCAGCTCAAACGCTCGGAACTCTTCCAGCTGGGTGAATATCTTCTCAATGTACCTGAAACATCCCTCAGCTATCTCCATGTCCTCCTCATAGGTGCGGCTTTTGAACAACGGTTTCGGTGCGTTGTCGAAGAAACAGTGGAAAGGAAATTCATCTTTTACTGTTTTAACAGCAACTATCTGTAATAAAAAAACACGACCAAAATTACTGAATAGCAATATTATAATTAAAAATAGAACACAACTAAACTTGTTAAATAGATCTTTAAGGAAAACTTACTCTCCCACAACGAGGCATATAATATTACTACGCATGGAAGAAAGAATAGTAAAGAGGGGAAAGAACACATGATACATTTGTCAATTTTATCATATGTATTTTATGGACGCCACAATCTATAAATATAAAGTTTAAATACGAATATATATCTTGAAACACATAGCAAATTTTTGCATTTGACAGACATTTAAAAAATCCACAATATATTGTTGACAAATTTTCCAATGAAAATTGTAGGTTTTTAAATCGTGACTCTTATATCTGTCCAAGTACGGAATGAATGTATAGCTGTTAGTATTGAGAAAATTGGAATACAAAACTACTTGTTCAAAAAGCCAAAAATTTCTAAATAACAGTGCTATTTTAGCAAGATTATCCAAGGAGTTTAAGGAATTCATTTTTAAACTTCATCCTTATATTAAGCAACATATTTTTGCATGGAATTGTGTGCTTATTTGGTTTATTTTCTGTTTGTCTTATTTGAATGGAAATATTAGTTTTAATCTTTTTCAAAACAGCACTCCCGGATATAAAGTAAGCTAACATAAGTATTGTATTTACTTGTAAATTATATGTGGAAGCAACCAAATCATTCCCATTGTGAAGAATACTTTGGAAATACTGTTATTTATAGGTAAGACGTATTTGGTTGTGGACTGGTCACCCATTATAGATTTAAATAGGGGTGTGTGAAGCTTTGAAAAACTCAAAGTAAAACCAAAAATTTATTAGCTTCAACTTTGACTTGGAACAAAAAATATTGCTTTGAAAAATTCAAAGCTTTGATTTTTTTTAAATAAATGTATTTTAAATTTTAATCATTTGAAACTGTTGTTTCCCAGACAAAATTCACAGTTATAAATGAATAAAACTTTATTAAATACAGTAATTAAATAAGTATTATTAACCTTTATGTTTCTTACTTTCTGATATAACTGATCTCAGTGGGTGCTGTCGATTACCTTCGTTAATCGTTAATATATCAATTATTGTTGGTATCGTTAATATATCAATAAGTTTCAGTCTGTTTGAGTATCAATTTACTGATGCAAAGGAAACAATAATAGTATGGGTTAGGGGTTTGCAATTTTGATTCAAATTTCATATTATTTGACTCAATAACTCAAATTAAACCAAACTTGAAAAAATAATTGATAAGATTATTATAAACTGTTGCAAAATCCCACAATGTCCTATGTCACTATATTTATAACAATAATTCTTGTAAGGTAGAGTAAATGTTTATTAATTGTTATTATTATCATCACCGCGTCTTACTTCCCGTTCGGGTTATACGCACTTACGCTAATGTGTAATGGTAGGGTGATTGTGAGATGAAATGAAGGACCTACAGTTTAACGTGGAATCCGAACCACGGTGGAGGCCTGACATTCCCCACATTCATTTATTAATTGTTATCAAACTGATGGAAAATAAGGCAAGCCTTTTTTTTTTTTATCAAAACGAGTGTTTATAAAACTTTCAGAGCCGATAATCGGACCTTTGGACATTATGTAACAAATGTGTTAACTAGATGTACTTTTATTTTGAAATAATTTATAATCCACAAATCAGATTATGTTATTTACTGCTTAACTTTGACAGGGTGAGCTATTGTTGCGTGGACATGTTGAAGAACTTATAGGACTAGGGTCCAAAACTAATATAATGTTTGTTTTGTGTGAATATTGTTTTTATAACTTCACATATTTTTTAACTAGAATATGAGTCGGTTTGAAAGTTATTCAAAATTTGCTCATATTTACATATTATTTGGTTCAATTCAAGCTCTAAAAAGCTGCTCTTCCCAGATGTCTGGAACAGGTCAGTCAAGGTTGTTGATGCTGTGACTACCAGTCATGTTTTCCTATATTTCAGCTAAGATTGGTGATTTTTTAATAAATGACTATCAGTGTTTTACTTTAAAAACTATGTTTGGGTAAGTTTATTATTTATTTGCTTTTTTTAAACAATTTCAATATTTCATAATTATGAATTGGTACATATTTGGTAAAGATTAACAACAACAAACATGTAAATAAAATATAATCAATGCATGTGCAGAGAGATTAAATTAAAAACTTGTAAGCATGTTGAAAAGTAAATTTTGCATTGAAACGATAAACAAATAAAAGTACTGATTAATCAGTGTTTATTTAAGTATTAAATTATCTTCTTTTGAACTGAATAAGTAATTTAGATAAACCCAAAACGTGATGTTAATTTCAATTAATAAATTTTATACTTTAAGTTGGCAACATTCACCATTGAAATAAAACTATTTACGATTTCTTTGTTTGGTACTATTCTTATTCACATTGATGTCTCAATAGTTTTAAATTTAGACTTTAAAATGTTTGAAACAAAGAAATAAAAAAGTAAAAGGGATATAAAGTCCAACATATAGGTTAATTCATATTCAATAATCACGTGTTTGTTTGTTAAAATAGACAATTTTTGTTTAATCAATACCAGAAAAATAAGTAAAAATAATAAGATCGACTGCATTTTTTTATGGTAATACTAAAAGTGATTTTATAAATACTTTTATTGCTGACCTAAAAGTACATTAAAATGAATGACATATGTATATGATAAGCATTCCTACACCCACTTTCGGCTTGCTTCACCCTCGACGCGTTAGCCGACGGTACCAGGGACAACGTTTCCATCATACTTCAGGAGATTGCGGGCAGCAGAGATGAGGTTTCTGAGAGGCATCGAGAATGTAAGAAGAAGAACCAGCAGGATAAGAAATCTGTGGTTAGGTCATCACTAACGTGATGAGAATGGAGGAAGAGAGAATGCCCAAGGAAGCCTTACAGAACAAAGAAAAGGGTAGAAGAACTATTGGGAGAACACGGACAAGATGTATGGACCAAGCGCAGAAGGACAAGGTAGCTAAAGGAGCCGACTGGAGACGTGTGGCTGAGGGAGGAGTTTGGAGAGATCAACAGGAATGGAAGAGGATGTGCCAGACGACCCGCAGAGGCAGAAACGTTGGATGATGATGATGATGATGATGATAATGACCTGTGATAGCCTACTATTATTATTATTATTACTAGCATCGCGTCTTACTACCCGTTCGGGTTGTACGCACTTAAGCTAATGTGTAATGGTAGGGTGATTGTGAGATGAAATGGAGGACCTACAGTTTAACGTGGAATCCGAACCACGGTGGAGGCCTGGCATTCCTCACATTCACAAGATGTCTTGTCAGAGGTGAAGGAAGGGTTTGGTAATCAGGTAAATCTGTGCCGGGACTGGGGATTGAACCCCGGCCGCCAGCACAGAAGTCTGACACCTCACCCCTAGACCGCCAGGTCACCAAATGTGTTAAGAGAGTGAGTAAAATTGTATTTCATGGAGACACTGTGCAAAGAGGGCAGAATTCTTTACACTTTTTCTATGTTGTATTAAATAAAAACATTTTTATATCATAAGTATATAGACGCACAAATCACAGTGGCAAGTTTCCAAAAAATAGCAAAATTAACGAGTATTGTAATTTTCTTTTTAAAATTGGAAAATCCAAAACCAAGACATTTTAATACCTGCTTTGGTGGCTGCATGATCTAAGGTGTCACTCTTGTGTTAGACTATAGACTGCCGATGGAAGCGAGGTTAGGATTCAAATATCGGTCGGGTGTACTGAGGGTAGTTTTATTAAAATTGTTTTTCACTCTTCCTCACACAAATGCAGTTCTACTTCCTCTAAATTCAACCTGCCTCATCCCTAACACATTAGCATAGTTAATATATACAAGGGTATATCAAAAAGTTTCAAGACTGGTTCTGTAAAATGTTTTAAATTTAACCACTATCTCCTTCAAAGCAGTCCCCTTGAGGATCGATTCACCAGGTCAAGCGCTGTTTACACTTTTTGAAAGCACCCTGGAAGTCCTTGTCTTGAAGCGTGCACAACACCACCTGCGATTCATGCTTGATTTTATTCAACCCTTGAACTTTAACTCAATCCTCGAGACGAAGTCATGGGGTGACAAATCCACCGGATACGGATCATGCCGCCACACCTGATAAACTCGAGTATTGTTATCGCCGTGTGTGCGGGTGCATTGTCATGTTGGAGCATTCGATTGCCCGCGCGCCGCAGTTGTGCTCTCCTCCATCGAATGTCCTCCCTCAGACACCTCAGAACACGACAGTAAAACTCAGCAGTGACAGTCTGACCCTCGGGGGCAAATTCATGAAGCACATTTCCACAAATGTTGAAGAAAATTATGAGCATGCACTTGGTCGCGGTCCTGGCCTGCCTCGCCTTCTTCGGTTTTGAAGATCTGGAGTTTGGTCTTTGAGTCGTAACCGTAGATAAAACTCTCCTCTCCAATGATGATCCTAGACATTAAGGTTGGGTCATCAAGAGCATGTTGACGAATTTCCTTACTGACAGGGGAATGGTGGTCCTTCTGTTTGGGGGTTTAAGCCTGAACCGCGGGTGGTGTTGTGCACGCTTCAAGACAACGACTTCCATGGAGCTTTCAAAAAGTGTAAAACAGCATTGGGATTAGTTATCAATGCACAAGGGGACTACTTTAAAACCGATAGAGGCCAAATTTAAACTATACCTTTTACATGTTCCTATCTATGTGTTCTATCTTTCTTTACCATTTTCCTTTTTCTCCCCTTTTGTTTGTTGGTTTTCTCTTTTAGGAAGTTGCGTTGCGCGTTTCGCACTCCTCCCTGATGAGTTCCGATAGAATGAAACCTGGGTCGGGGGATTGGGCGGTGACGATAAATTTTCTTTAAGAGGCAACCATCACCTCTTTGTCCATTGGCAACAGTGTAAAGTGTGAACTGTGTTCTTCTTTCCATTGTAACAGCCATATTGTGTTTGTCCCCCTTTTATATGTTTCTATCCACCTTTCCTGTACCTTCTTCCAAATATAATACAATTACCTCATAAAGCAAAAAGAGGTTTTCCTTAGAGTTATATCAAATTTAAACTAGGTAATTTATTTCCACTATAAAGAACCAGTCTTGAAACTTTTTGATACCCCATCATATATGTATGACCTGAGCAGGTGTAAGACTCGATGTTAAAGAGACATTTCAATAGTGTCGAAGGCACTAAAAGTGTGTAATAGCAAGTATTTTATTGCGCAATATTTAATATGTTTACATAAAATTTACCCCATGTGTAATGTGACAATAAATAAATAATTTGGTGAAGTTGTTAAAATCAACTAATCTAGTTTTTAAATTCTTTACTATAAGTAATGGGATAGGACCTAGATAATCTCAAAGAGGCTCAACATTTAATGGTAACGTTTTTGTTTGAAATTGAGCAGGTCTAATGTTAACAGCTCAAGTTTCTAACAAATACTTTATTTTCAGAAATATTATATGACTTTATTCTATTCGAAATTGCTTCCTTATTCATCCCTACCCCATTAGCGTAGTTAGCATATGCATATAAACTGAAAAGGTATTAAGACACAGAATTCAAACTTTGAGTAGACTTTGGAATAGTTTCAAATAATCGCTTCAAATTGGAAAAATTGGCTTCACACACCCCTAGATTTAACAATTATAATTAAGATGGAAGAATCTTGTAAACAGTCTATTGGAGCTGGATAACAATATTGATTAGGACCTACGCGGCTGGCGACTAGACTGGAATTTATAGTACTATATCTTAAAAATAGTATTTATTCTTAGTAATATTAAAAGGGGGCTATTTATTATATTAAGACATTAAAAACCTTACTGTCAAACATAATAAATGAATTTCAGTAATTTTGGTATTGTTTATCGCTGCACTGTCTTGACTACCCCAACTAAAGTAATAGCCAACTCAACACATTAATGTTTATAAATTAAGGGTGTGTAAATATTTGCCCCAATTCTACGAGTAAAAAGAACAGGTACCAAGTTTGAATATTACTTCTGTCCTTTATATCCTTAAAGCCCCACTAATCCTTGGGTTTTCCAGGAACCAGGTTCATAGGCTGGTGAAAATTGTTTGTTTACTAAACATATCTATTTAGTTGATAAAAGATATGGCTTCCCCTGTGCAGGGAAATAACTGAAAACAGTTTATAGTTGTGTGGTTTTGTGGGCAAGTTAAATGGAGGTGTGGGTTAATTAATAAGGTGAAGTAAAATAGTTATTTGAGACATTTTAGAAGAGGTTCAAGTTGACGAAAATATGTAAGATGGAACGTAAAGAACGATGCAGGGAAGCAAATAATCAAAATAGTAGATGAACAAAATTCAAAATAGCTAATATTCAAAGGACAAAGGATGAAAGAATGGAAGGAATGAGTGGGTAAGGTCAGGAAGCAAAATATCCAGAGAACCAATAATAATGGCATGTCACCTTGCCAGAGGCCGGGCGGACTCTGCTGATAAACCTCTCCCAGCGCGCCAGCACTTGGTACAAGAAGAAGTGACCAGCTGTCTCGCAGGTGTAAGCGACGTCTCCGGTCACATCTAGACTCTCCTGCAGCCTCTGGACCTCTGTCAGCAGATCCAGCCTTTTTGCTAGAACGTAGTTAACTCGACCATACCTGACAATCAGACCATTTAATTAGACCTTGAGACACGCCAAACTTTGAGGAGATGTACGAGATCAGTTGGCATTCCTATTTACACACACAAATATACAATACATGGCAACACATCATCATAAATATTGTAAACGTCTTTACAATACCAGGTAAAACATTTCTGATTTACACCACCTTACCCGCCTCGGTGGCGTAGTTGGCTAACGCACTTGTCGTGTTGAGCTCGACTGCTGAGGACGGGGAGATCGAGGTTCGAATCTCGGTCGGGTGAACTAGGGTTTTTTTCTTCCTAAAATGGTTTTCCACTCTCCTTCCACGCAAATGCGGGTTCACTTCCTCTAATTCAACCTTCCTAATTCCTAATCCATTAGCGTAACTAGTACTTAAAGCGTTTAACCCGAACGGGTAGTAAGACACGGTGCTAAATAATAATAATAATAATAATAATAATAATAATAATAATAATAATATCCAAATTAATCAATATATCGAAGTATCAACTTATTCAGGTGGTTCTGAACAATTGTATTTTATTCTTGGCTTGAATCAGTTTATAAAACGCTCATTCACAAGCGGTACTTGTAATTATGAATCCCGCTAAATTCTTTGGTAGCCTTGATAAATTGCGAAAACCCATTTTCCACACAAATGGTCTGAAACAAGTCCTGAAAGTGTAAGGTTGTTAGAAAGTGTAGTAAAATAACTTTTTTTTAAATTCTAAACAAGTAAATTGAATTACCTATCATGCAAATATCTACCCTGATTCTCATTTTAAACCAAATAATGTGTGCCACTTTTAAAAGATTGCAAGGTTATTTGTCGTCCATAGGCACTGCGGAACTGCAGCACCCTCTATTTCCACTTGATATTATCGATAACATTTAATATAAAGTCTTTTTTTCTTTATTTTTGTAGTACAATACATATTCCTTAAGCTTAAGGTCAGTACTTCAGTAGCCATCCCCCAGTTTATGGAAAAGATACAAAAATCTTTGTATGGAACTGTACGCTTCACAGTGCCAGCAACGTGGTTGACTGTTGTGCGCATGCACACATAGGAGGGATGTGGAGAGGAAGGCGTGACTGCCAGGTAGAGAGAGCACTGTTGCTCTCGCAGTGCCGGCTCTGGGGTGATGGTGGAAGAAAGTGTTTTTTACTCAGCGTGTGTTGTGCTTAAAAACCGTGTACCATATTCTTGAATGTGATAAAGCGTAGAAGAGTGTAGAATTAGATTATTATTCTGACCTCCAGCTATTCTATTTGAATAGTTTTTTTTTCGGTTCTTTTATTTAACAGAAAGACTAAATGCGACTGCAGTACTTTCAATGGAGAAAAATATCCTCAATTGTCATCCAGAGATCAAGGAGAAAATTATTGAACTTTTTGCACAAATTAAAACAATAAGAATGGATTTTATTTTTAAATGAATAGATCAAGCTTGAACTGTAACAATTTAGGGTAAAGTAAGTAAAAACGTTTTTTTATGTTAAGATTTTATCAAGTTCCTGAATAAATTTTCTTTTTATACATTTTTTTTCCCTTTTACACAATTTTAAAACAAAGGTCAAACATTTTCTGGAGCAGCACCCCCACTAATTTTAGCTACGAGCCGCCTCTGCTCATAGACCCAACTGATATTCGAACCCTAACCTCCCAGCACCAGAAAACCAGACTAAATGAACTTGGCACGTGTACACAGATGATTATTTACATGAATGGGGATGCATATCTCTTCAAAATAAATAGTACGGAACTCCGCAAGGACTTTCTCGCTCTATTGTTTAAAAATGGAGGTATTTACTCAAAACTCGTAATATTTGTGAACAAAATAATATACAGAAGCAAACTCAAGCATAAATTGCACTATACTTATGTAAAACATTTTTTTGAGTCCCAGTTTTAAATTTATAGTTTTGTTTTTAAAGAATTAATGTACTCATTTGTATGTTTGTACCAATAAGGAAAAAGATCAATGTTAGGTCCCCAAGGGTCAACACTTTGTATTAAAATATCGACTTCCAGTTAAAATTTTCGACATTTTATTAGGTGTCGCAAATCTTCATGCCATCGCATTGCTATCAAATTCCTCATTTATAAATTTTGACCAATAAAAAATGTAAATATTGACTATTGAGTCTAAAATGGAGATAAATCATTGTACAAACATTTCTTCAAGATGTTTTAAGGAAAAACAACATAAATTTATTAAGAGACTTACAATATTTAATTACTCTATGGCATTGGATAATTATTGCGTTAAACTATAAGTAGTATCTCTTTATAACTAAAGCTCACAAAATTGTATTAATAAATTTGCCAATATCTCAGAAACTGTTGGTTTTACAAAAATATTTCATATAAGAGTTTTTTATTTTTAATAGTACTACAATTTTGCAATGATAAGTTGTTTAGTATCTCAAATAATTGCGGAGATAAGCAAATTTCAGCTTCTGTAAAGTACCCTAAAAGTAATTTTCAAGGGAAAATGAAAGTAGCCATTTTATTTCTAATTTTAATAAACGCCTAGATACGAATTTTAATCAAAATAATTAGAACCTATTTTGAGAAAATTTAGATTTTCTTTCTTTCGCCCTTTATTAAACTACTTTTAATTTTAATTTTAAACAGACACACAGAGATATGGCATTGCAAAGATCACTTTTTAGGGTTTGGAGGGTCATGAGACATTGACATCCATCAACATTTTAGGTTTGAGTTTTTTTTACGGTTGCAATACTTTACCTTTATTATTGGAAAAGTTAAGAAATATACATATTTGCATATAACTTGAAAGTTTTTGGTTTTATAAAAATACGCCTCGAATAAAATGTTTGTGTTATAAATAAATCTACATATTTGTAATGATAAGTAATTTCATATCTCAAAGAGTTACAGAGATATGATAAAAAAAATATGATTTACCCATCAGACCGGAGACCTTAAAGTCATTTTGCCGAGGTATTGAGAGTAGCCATTTTGTTTGGAATATTTATAAATGTTTTAAAATGAAATTCAAGCAAAATTGTTTGTGCCAATTTTGAGAAAAATGGCTTTTTTCTCTTTTTGCCCTTCAGTAAACTACCCTTAATTTAGGGTTAGATATCTAATTCCAAAAATCCCTTTGGGAAACCCTATGAAAACCATAGATACCAAGTTTTAGCCCGATCGGTAAAATGGTTTAAGCTCTATGTGGAGGTACAGACAGACGGAAATTCAAAAACCAATTTTTCGGATTCGGAGGGTCATGAAACGTCAAAAATCTCGAATTCAATTTTTTTGACAGTCACAATACTTTCCCTACTTGTAAGATAGTGAGAAAGTAAAAACAAAGAGAAAGCCATTCTAGTGCACTCAAATAGGACTATAATTTGGATGAACATTTCGGTAGATATCCCTACTAATAAATTAACAGAGATGAAAAAAGAATATCGTTTGAAAACATCGATGTTATAGAACCAGAAACATCGGTAATATTTTCCAAACCAATTGGAACTGTAACTGAGGTGTATTTGTTAAAAATTGTATTAAAAACTAATAATAACAAATTATTATTTCTTAAACAAACACATAAACATATCGCTACAAAACATTGATGGTTGAAAATCATCTATGAGGGAAATATCGAACCTTCAACATCTATGTTCAATGTACAGCATCTACTAACCGTACGGGTTATGCACCTATGTAGACCTACCTAATTACCCTAATGTGGGGGGAGGGGGGGGGAGGAAAATCATTTAGGATAAACCACTCTCAATCCTCACCGCCTTGGCAGTCTAATATATTGCGAGAGTGACACCTTAAACCATGCGGCCAATGAAGCAGGTATTAATAACTAAAAGTATTTTCATTAATCCTCAATTCTTGTAAAATGTATTCGATAGTTAAAACTGTAAAGTAAAAAATATATAATTAAAGTAAAATGTGAGTTAAAAGTGTTAGGTACTTAAATTTAAACTATTAACATGCAGAGTGGTCTGAACATTGGAAGTTGGAACTCAAGAAGCCTATCTGCACTTGAGATCAAGCTATTTCTGTTTTTTCTTCCTTTACTTTGGGAGATGACTCATAAATACCTGGCTGCTACCATCCTCACCTCACTTGGTCAAAAGGGGAGAGTTAGGGAATGATTGACACTCAAGAACCCCACCCCCCCTCCTAAACAGCTTTCACTCCTTCTCTAGCAGTTTACAGAATTTAGGCTCCACCCCCCCGAGATTATCATAGCCTTCAACTTTGAGTTCATCTTGTCATGAAATGGGGTCTTAACATCGTCAGTTTTATTAAATTAATCCATATGGTGAAATTTTCTTGTTTAACTGTGTAATATGTAGCTAAATAAATATGATATAATTGTAGAAAAATAATGCAAAAATAAAAGTATAAACAAATATTTATGCAACTTCAATATTTGATGCGCCTTCCTCGAGAAGGTGTAGTAATAAGACTAGATAGAAAGATAACTTCAGTGATGCCAACCGGTTGCGAAAGATGAAAACCTCTTCAGGGGATTTGTAACTCTGTGGAGGTTCATCTATTATTCTGTGGGTGGCAGGTGGTACTAGTGTTAATTAAGAGAGGGTTCACCTGCTAAAGTCCTTCTCAGTCTCAAGTGCTTCTTCACCATGTCCTAGACGCAGAAGATGTCGCTCATCAATGTCCAGAGCCATGATCTTCTCAAATAATTGGTTGAGCGCCTGGTTAGAGTGAGTGACGATGAGTGTCCGCTGAGTGGGGAAGTTGTGGTACAGGTTGGAGATTATCTGGACCGCTACGTCTGTCTTACCTGTACCTGGAGGACCCACCACGAGCGTGAGTCCCGGTTGCATGCCCGCGCGGATAGCCTCCACTTGTGTTGGTGTGAAGGGGATGGCGTTCCTAGAGGAGAGAATAGAACATGTTATAACAAGAGCACATCATAGAGTTTTAATATAATTTATAATTTGGAGTATGTATAGTTTAAATGTCAATAATAAAACTATAGCATCAGGAAACTTAGATCGTACGATGGTTTATATTATTATTATTATTAGCACCGCGTCTTACTACCCGTTCGGGTTATACGCACTTACGCTAATGTGTAATGGTAGGGGGATTGTGAGATGAAATGNATTCCCCACATTCACAAGATGTCTTGTCAGAGGTGAAGGAAGGGTTTGGTAATCAGATAAATCTGTGCCGGGACCGAGGATTGAAACCCGGCCGCCAGCACAGAAGTCTGACACCTTACCCCTAGACCACCAGGTCACCATGAATCACTTACCCCTGCCTATCATCCGTGATACAAACTCAATGAATCAAGCAGCAATAGTTCAGATGTTCTAGTATTCTTTACTTACTTCTTGGGTTCGTTGAAAAGGTATGGGCCTCTACTCGGAATAATATGAGGTTCCACTGTTATACATTTTTTCACATCTTTCGACACTTCACTGTCCTTATCGCGTTTTTTGCTGGCCACTTCTTCAAACGTCAACCTGATAACAGAGCTCAAACAATTAGAGAAACACAAACTCCTAAAGTTAAGTGTATGTTTTAAATTATTGTTAGGAAATAAAAATGAATTAAGCAGGCTTTGTGGGTAAATTGAATTACTTATTTTCACCCGGGAGGCCAGTGTTCAATTCAAAATGGGTGCGTTCTGTTGTGAATCCTTAAACTCACTGTTTTGTGTAAAGTTAGATTTCTGCAAACTTACATAAAATTAACTTTTTTTTCAAGACCAGAATTTTTAATAAGGTGTTGACTAACAAAGCTATATTTTACTAACTAATTTAAAAAGAAAATTGGCTATGTCTAAAAAAAAGGTGCCAACTATAAGAATGTATTGTTTAAAAAATTATATTTACTTTGCAGGAATAAATCATATCTCATTATCATCATCATCATCATCAGAAACTGTGGCCGGGTCAGTTTAGAAAAATGCCTCCATCTTCCTCTATCCTTCCACCATTATTCCTCCTGTAATTTCTTCAATTCTTCTCCTCTCACTTGAACACTTTCTGTTATCTGTTCAACCTATCTCTTTCTTGACCCACATACTTAATTGCCTACATTTTCTTTGGTATCCTCCCTTTTTACATCCTCATTACATGACCATACCATCTCAGTCTTGCTTCCTCTACTATCTCATGTACTCCAACATCCTCATTACATGACCATACCA